>OX463844.1:48526921-48690367 GCA_949825065.1 Odontocerum albicorne | reverse complement strand
ATAATATATATATATATATATATATATATATAATATATATATATATATATATATATATATATATATATATATATATATATATATATATATATATATATATATATATATATATATATATATATATATATATATATATATATATATATATATATATATATATATATATATATATATATATATATATATATATATATATATATATATATATATATATATATATATATATATATATATATATATATATATATATATATATATATATATATATATATATATATATATATATATATATATATATATATTATATATATATATATCCATTTTATATAAATATTTTAAAATTATATATAACATTTTTTAAAATATTTTTTTAAACGTTAACAATTTTTGTATTACTTAATGCAATTGGGCTCAGTCTGTATTGAGAAAATAAATAAATATACGGTTCCGTATTAATTAACTTCAGGTTGTTTTTTATCAACGACTTATATAACATCAACAACGACTTAATATAACATCAACAATAATGAAAATATCCTGAATGGTCTTATAATTATTTAGAAGACTCAGTAATCTAAAAGATTTCCTCACTCAAATAATAATTAAATGTACGTTGATTATGATTAATATTTATTTACAAATGGGAAATAACAATCCGTCATTGAATTATGTGTCGATTTATCAAAATAATCAGTTTATAATCGGATAATGTTACATGCACTCAAACAAACTAATTAACCATCAAAGCATGCAACATGTGAACTAGACCGGCCATTTTATAAATGTGACACACACCAATTTCCATTTGCGGCTATTATGCTCATGCATTAATTACTGGATCAATCATTTCCACACGAAACTCATTAAAAGGATGGTACGGGTATATTGAAACCAATAATTATCTATTTGGACATGGTCGAAACGTGACACGTTTTCTGGTTGGTTCAATTATTTATTATCTGTTGCACCTGGCTCTTAAAATCACATTATAAAATTTACAGAACTATCGATTTTTGTGTATCTAAGATTTCAGTTATTGGATGTCTCTATTTTTTTTGAAGTGAAACTTCTATAGGCGTGGTAGAGCAAATTGGCCTGAACGTCACGAAAAGTGAAACGGTGTATTATATCATTGTTTATTATTATTAAATATTTTATTTATTAATAAATTGTTATTGATTATTTTAATATTAATAATGATTTATTATTAATAATAATTAATATTATTAAGTGTATTATATCTGTGGCGTTAGGGCAGAAATTGATATGTCCGTTTTTTGTCATTTTGTGTTTATTCTCCTAATTTAAAGAGAATATTTCTAAGCATGTTGTGGCAAAACTTGGTGCGTCAGCCATTGTCCAAACAAAAGATATATTGCTAGGAAAAACTTTAAAAAATGCATATTTATACTGATTTTAACGGCTTATCACAGTTAACATAGCTTCTCCTGTAAATTAAGGTAAAACGGACATATCAACTTCAGCCATAACGCCACAGATATTATTATTAAAATAATTATTTATTATTAAAATTAATATTATTTATTATTAAAAATAAAAATAATAATATATATTTTTACTTAATAAAGAAAGATTTTTTTTAATTAAATTTCACATAACAAAATCCTAATCCTAAAAAAATCGTTAACAAATGGAAAAAAACAATGCAGAAAATCAACTTTTCTTAGGAGTTAAGAAGTTTCACTTCTACCGCGCGAGAGTCTCACGCATGTGTTTTTTTGTTTTTTGAAGTATGTTACGAATTCTATGGGCAGTGAGACGAACTAACGCCTCCATTCTCGAAGAACTTAGAATCATCAACATATTGTCAACAATATACTTTCGACGAGTTCTCCGATTTTTTGGGCACATGGCTCGTTGGTGAGGTGACCGTTTGGAAAACTTTGTGGTTACTGAAAGCATGAAAATACGACGAAGAACAGGAAGAGCACCAATATTTTGAAATTACCATGTAAGATACACAACAGGACTACCCTTAACTACTGATCTTCGAACCGCAGAGTGCAGGGATGGGTAGAAAGTAGTCATCAAGGGTTGTCATAGGAGTCACAATGATCAATCATGAGCTATACGACAGGGTAGATTCGAATTAAATAAGAAAACCTTACTCGAAGCCACCATTCTCGAAGAATTGAGAATCACCAAAAGATTGTCGACAATGTGTCTTCGACGAGTTATCCAATTTTTTGAGCACATTTCTCGTAGCCAGGAAGACAGTTTGGAGAAGTTTGTGGTTACTGTTTTTTTTAAATGTTCATTTTTATTGGTATCAATGAAATTAGTGCACATGATAATTATGTCTGAAAATTGATATCGGCCAAATGGCCACCTTGACTCCTGTTACAGATGACGATTCTTTGAGCAAAATTTTCAATAACGGATTTACATAAATGGATACGTATATCTGTAATGACACGAGTGATGTTGGATTTAAGTTCATCGATGGTTTTTGGATTCTTGGTATATACTTGAAATTTAACATAACCCCAGAGAAAAAAAATCTAAAGGGTCGTGGTCGCCAATTCACATTTCCTCGACGAGAAATTACACGGTCGGAGAACTTTTCCAGTAATAAAGCCATTGTTACAGAGGAACAGAGGACTGCGTGTTACAGAAGAACAGCTGGACAAATTACAGCGTCTTCAAAATGTGTGCCTAAGATTTATTTTCAACCTTCGAAAGTACGATCATATACCTTCATACCAAAAGGCATTGAACTGGTTGAATGTTAGAAATAGACGCCAAATTCACATACTGTTTCTATTGTGTAATATTCTTAACTGTCCCGCCGCACCCTCTTATCTCGCCGAAAATTTTCAGCGTCTTTCCAATCATGGATTAGCGCTACGCTCAAACAGAGATTGTTTATTGGCCTTTCCAGTTCACCGCTCCTCTTTCTTTACGTCGTCCTTTACTGTCCATGCAGTGATACTCTGGAATCAGTTACAAACCAATATAAGACTCGCTCCGTCCTTGGCATGCTTTAAGAAGCGACTGAAAAAACTCTTAATTTCTAGTCAGTAAAATAACGTGTTTCATTCCTGATTTTTCTTTTCCTTTCCTCTCCACCATCCTTTCCTTTCCTTTTGATTGATGATATCTCACTTTATATGAAAAATAATGTTCAGGTGATTGTCCGTCTTTGTGGGGTTCGTGGGCATATGCTCACGTATATGTTTATGGATTTCGTGGGGATGGATATTCATTTGAATGATTTATGCGACCACGTAACTTGCTTAATTTACTTTTGTCTGGTTGGTTGGAAGAGATGGCCGCCTGGCAATAATCTCGCCAGATTGTATTGCAATAAAAGTGTTAAATAAATAATAAATGAAAATTGTTTCATCAGTAGTATGACAAGTAACCCCCATCATGTTGGTACCACATGTTTTCCAAGTCCTAATCGTTTAATTGATGCTATAAAAAAGTTTGAATCATGTCGCTATATCGATTTCCGTTGACCGAAGTTATTATTTCATATAACAAGAAGAAGAAATACTTGACTAAAAAAGTATTTTTTCCAGATGTATTGTATCGCTTTTCCATCGCTCACAATTTTAGTTAACAATTATTTCGAAAAAAACTTCATCGGTATTCGTCTACTATAGTCGAAAAAAAATTCGTTGTGTTTAGGGTCCCAAGTGGTAGAATCGGAAGCCATTAATGTGCTGCAATCAATTTTGTTAAATGATTCGACTCCCATCGAGCTCGTTGGGCCGGCACCTGCCGCCTGATGGCTGCCGGCCCTGGGTTTCGGTGCGGGCCCTGTCCGCCACGTTCCGCCCCTGCCCAGCCCCTCTGTAACGATTTTCTCGCGACCTATGCTAACGGAAGTTACCTGCTTAGCCTTGTAATTTTATTTTTAGAGAAACATAGTCAGTGGCTTCTGTATGAGAAAGAAAACAGGAAGGCACGTGAATATTTCTTTATTGTATAATTTACCATGTTATGAAGTGGTAAGGAATGAATGTTAACTTAAGACTGATGTGTTGAGCTAGATGAAGAACACTCTGAGATGGTTTGAGCATGTGGAATGAATGAATAAAGAAAGGCTAACTAAACAAATATATATTGCAATTGTGAGGGAACTGTGAAAGAGGAAGACATCGGACGGCATGATTTAATCAAGCGAATTATATTTAGAAACAATTTGACGTAGAAAGTATAAAAACTCGTAGGAGTTGTGTAAAAATGTGTATAACTAAATAAGCATAGGTTTTATTTATAGCAACATAGTTTGTGCATGTAAAATTGTTATATTATTTATAGCAACATAGTTCGTACATGTAAAATTGTTATATTATTTATAGCAACATAGTTTGTACATGTAAAATTGTTTTATTATTTATAGCAACATAATTTGTACATGGAAAAATTGTTATATTATTTATAGCAACATACTTTGTACATGTAAAATTGTTATATTATTTATAGCAACATAGTTTGTACGTGTAAAACTGTTATATTATTTATGGCAACATATTTTGTACACGTATGATACAATTGTTATATTATTTAAAGCAACATAGTTTGTACATGTAAAATTGATTTCAATATTGCATATATGATATATTTCAAGATAAAAAACCGAAAATACATTTAAAAAAGAAGCTATCAAAAGGGGTGAGCTCATCTTATAACGCCCCCACCAATATAGGGTGAGCCCGGCCGCGAAGACATCAGATGTTTTTCAGCCCACATCCTTTTACGGATGTGGAAGAGACGAATTATGTGTGTCGAGATAGGAAAGTCTGGCGCTCTGTCTTCTTTGTCCTCCTTGTCAAAGATGAAGGTATGGGGATGTATGTCATTATTTACCAATTAGCAGTCTTCACGTTTGTATTTATTTATTAATTGATAAAATTAATGACGCTTTTAAACTTTTTATGTATGGTGTCCTTCAACACATTCAAATCGGTGATTCAGACATATTGAATAACGTGGCCGAGACACAATATTATTTTCGGCCACATTAACCTGTTCACCGCGTTAAAAATCAAATTCCACGAATCCTGTGCGCGGCACAATTTCAGCGTTTTTTAATTTCTAAGTTTAAACACATATTTTGTTTAGAACCACTGATATTTGATTACAACACCAAGTAAACATAACACTTAAGTAATTTTCTGATAATAAATAATAGTCATTACTCTTAAGGAGACTCATTAAATAAAGGAGATAAACTAAACATTACGTAAAATAAACAAAGGAATGCTACGATCAAATCAATGCTTCATGACACTCACCCAATCAAATGCATATAGCACTAGTAATGTTTATTTACGTAAGAGAGACTTAGTAATGTTTATTTACGTAAGAGAGACTCATCGCAGGACTCGATCCGCGCGACAGGTCGTTAATGCTGGAAATATTGAGAAACCAAAAAAAATCGGCGCTCTGTTTATTCAACAATATCTCATAAACTGATATATTATTTGACAAGGTTTTCAGAGATGTCGCTAGAATAAAGATTATTTAAAATTTTAGTTCAATTTTTATTCCGGTTTTGTGTAATTTTTTTTAAGTATTTGTGATTTGAAACTTGGATTGTCGTCAGATCACAGGCGTTTGTGCTTCCCGCGGGGAACACGTTAAACAATACTTCGGGGTTTGAACCACTGAGGTATTCAAAGAACTCGCGGTTCGTCATTAAACGTGTTATTAATACCCCCACACGTGAAAATATAACAACTATCACACACGTACTCGAGTGTTATTAGACGTACTTGGCGTGTGCGAGCATTATTATTACCTGACGATCTCTTTTATCTGACTGGGAACTTTTTCTGGTACGATCGAGAATTAACCTCGAAACCCCCGGGTGGAAGTCTAGCGCCTTATGAACTAGGCCAAGGAGGTCGTCACTTAAGTATCTTTTAAATACTAAATGACACGTAAGTGCCTTTTATACACCAGACTAATGATTAAAAAAATAGACATACCGTAGAAACATCTGAAAAAAAAATTCAGGATACAAATATCTTTCAAAATATGAAGCTTTAATGTATAGATAAAAAACCAATGTACTCGTATAGTTGAACATAGAAACAAGAAAAAATAATCAAATGCTTATGAAATATAACTTTTTATTTGATAAAACAAAGTATATTGTTTTTGTGTACCTAATCAAAAATCGGAAAGAAGTATCGATTTATTTTTTCATGCTAAATATCCTCAGTGAGATACAGGCAAAAGCCTAGTTTACTGGGGATACGACAAATGAAAGGCAACAAACCCAGATCCATTTAAATTGTATGTCCAAATCAAATAACTTGTTATTTTTTCGCAAATTGTGTATATTTCTTGTCATGTGTAATAATAAAAAAAATATATATAGGACTTTATTGCATAGTACCGTACTTTCGTTGAATATTATTTGTTTCGTTGGATATCTATCAACAGGTTCCAAACAGGGACAACCAAGGACAGCATGGCAAAATATGGAACCTTGCGTTATGTTTCAGTTCATTATCTTGTCGATTTTCAGTCTTTGTGACATTGTTTCATTCCCGAGTAGCTTGGTGTCTTGCGCCGAAGAGGGCTTGATTCGTAGAATGCCCAGTGCTGTTATTTGCTATTTTATTTTATTATTGTATTAAACTTTCGTTGTATACAGTACAACTTGGTGGGTTTATTGGAATGAAACAAGTCTTCCAACCAACCAGAAAGGTAAAGAGTCTATGAGTGAAAACTAGACATAAATATTTTTGAAAAAAAAACTGGGTTCAAACGGAATCTAACCCGCAACCCCTGGGTTGGTAGACATGCATTTTACCAACTAGGTTACGAAAATAGTTGGAAGACTGAGGTGGGCCGGACATCTACAGAGGATGGGCGAGGGCGAGATCCCAAGGCGAATCATGGATGGTGCGCCCGGGGGGCGAAGAGCAGTGGGAAGGCCGAAACTCCGATGGCTGGATGGAGTGGTGAGGGATGCAAACAACATCGGTATTCGGAACTGGCGTAACGCTGCACAGGACCGTCAGTCATGGGGGCAAGCTCTGCGGGAGGCCATGACCCGACCTGGGTTGTAGAGCCATGGATGGATAGGTTACGAAAGTCGTCACCCGGGACGGAAGATAGGTGCCTTATTAACTAGGCCATGAAGGTCGTCCACTATGGATGAGTTGAAGAGACAAGAACATTACTAGGTCTATCAAGTAAAACATGCTTGAACATTGATTTGCTTAATCTTTATGTATGATGTCGAGACGTAGACATTAAGAGAAGAAAGACGTCTTAAAGATGTGGGGCTGATGACGCATGTAACGTATACCATGGGGGTATGAGGTGCATAACCACACGTTAACGCACGGAAAATCCGTGTGGAAGGTAGTCAGTTCGAAACCCATGCTGTAATATAACCAACTTACTTCATTTACTTCAATAAAGGTAAAGGTAGGAAAACCATTTAGATAGTCGATCGGAGCGTGGTTGTTATTGCGACAGGATTTTGAGAACTTGGGCTTTCAGGATGAATGACGAGTGGAAGGGATTTATGTAAGCTCGTGAGTGTGGGTTTCTTCTTGTTGTTTTAATTTTGGTTGTTTTTGTATTTTTTTTTTGTTTTAATTTTGTTTTGATTTTAATTTTTATTCTTATGATTTTGTGCGGTATAGTGTGGGATGAATATTTTTGGTCTTTCTAGAGTGATGATGTGTGAGGAGTTGAATTTCGCAAGATGTTTCCAGTTGTAGTTGAGTGTCACTGTTTGTCAGGTTGATGAGAGCGTGCAACGGGGTTTTGTTTTTGTGTAATCAAAAATCGGAAAGAAGTATCGATTTATTTTTCTCATGCTAAATATCCTCAGTGAGATACAGGCAAAAGCCTAGTTTACTGGGGATACGACAAATTTAAGGCAACAAACCCAGATCCATTAGAATTGTATGTCCAAATCAAATTATCTGTTGTTTTCTCAAATTGTGTATATTTCTTGTCATGTGTAATAATAAATAAATAAATAAATAAAATATTTCCCTCTTATGATACAGGCATTATTTCTTCCACCTAGTATTCAAGTCTATCAGGATACATATGCCTTCGGTCATATCTATTCTTTAAAAAAAAAAAAGAAAAGGAAACATGCCGGTGTGCTCCGATTGTCTCATTTCAGGTGTGCCATTGGATCTAGTGCACCAGTAAGGTGGGTGAGTTTGCTGATGTGCAACAACTTACTTACTTAAGAGGGAGAAAAAAAAATGAAGAAGAAATCTTTCCAACTGAATTGACTTTGAAAAGGCGAGGGGATTCTTGACTACGAGGCCTAGCAACGACGATACTATGGACAGTTAAGTACGCAGTAAATTTTTTTAATTTTTAAATTTGTTTTTGATAATACAACTGTGAACCCTCTGGTACACTACCTTATTACCAGATGGCAATATACGACAGAGAGATAGACTGATAATCCATGGGAAAATAGAATAATCCTCATCACGAAGCAGATATCCAAATTGATGGGCAGTCCTAGTACGAAACGTAACTAGACTCACTCTAGAAATGTAGTAGAAATAGGACAGTGAGAAATAGAGACATATTTGTCTTCCTTTTGTAAGTTTTCTGCGGTTTTCTTACTAAATATGTTTTTCTTAACATATGCAGGTGTAGAGAAGTACCTAATCTAAAGGCCGCAGCCACCGCCTTTCTGTCCACGCACTTGACTTATATGGATAATTATTTAAACATAGTTTTAATCTTTCAATAATAGTGTGTTCAAGTCTCGAGTTAGGTGACCATTGAGTTAAGTTTACTACACTCGATACGCGGCAGTAAATAAGTTGTGATTTTATTTTTATTATTTCTGAACTGCGGTCAATTCGCTCACTAGATCAAGTCCAATGATCGCGACAACTTTGTAAATAACATTACGAATGGGATGAAGTTTCGCAAGCTGTATATAAATTTGCTTTGGATGTCAAGATTTGTCTGACACATGAAATGCAATCAATCAATCACAATTGATTGATGGCATTTGATATGTCAGACAAATCTTTAGAATTTTTTAGTGTGAGGCTTAAACGGTCATAAAATGTAATGTGTCAGTGATTTCATGTACTCGTATATAAATTCCTTTACCACTATTGTGTAGCCATTTATATGTAAAAGTGTCGCGTCCTTTTATAGTCCTTTAATCACTTATACCTACTTCCACCCCCAAAAGCTCCTGCCAGTCTCTCTCTCACCCTTCATCTAATCCCCATGGACCGGCATCCTGCGAGGGGCGATCAATCTTACAAAGGCAAGTTTACATTTAAAATTGCTTCTGCACGATGAGACCAGACCACTTAATGGTTTAAGTCAAATTCCGATTGAGGTTAAACTGAAAGATATAATTTATTTAGTTTAACTCTTTTTTAGGCACGTGTTGTTGTTATCTTGTTCATTTTATTTGTTTATAAATAAATGATAATGGTTCATAGAAGTATTTCCTCATTAATTCTTTTAAAACTGCTTATCTATTTCAATGTATTACTGCCTAACTATTTCAATGTTGTCTCAACTATCTTACTTCCCATTTGTCATTATGTAAAATTTGGACTCCTTTGAGGCTTTTCTCTTCTTCTTTTTTTTTTTTTTTCTCGTTCTTGCTGACAGTTAACCTGAGGTGGTATATGTGGGTTTACTTTTTATTTTGTTTTCTGCCATACGTTTTTGTTTTTTTTATTTACTCTTTAATCTAGATATACGGGGGTGTGGGATGGAAGCCCCCCGATGCCCTTGCGGTCGGGCTCGCCCTACATTGGTAGGGTGTATCTCGGCCGTGGGAATGTTTGTGGGATGAGCCCGGACCTTTTGGTGTACTCTCTCTTGAATGTATTTTTTTCTTTTTTACTTTTTTTGTCATCTACTATATTTATTTTCTGTGTTTATTTTTTTTGTATATATTCCTGTTTCTACGTGTTTAAGGGTGTGGGCTGAAAAACATCTGGTGTCCCCGTGGCTGGGTTCGCCCTATATTGGTGGGGTGTATTTTGGCCGAGGGGATGCTATTAGATGAGCCCAGACCTTTTGATAGCTTCTGTGTCTGATGTATTCTCTGCAATTTATGTGTTTTAGTAGTGTTAATCAGATGTGATCTTGTACATACTATGTTGCTGTCAATAAACCTAATATTTATATTTATATTTATTTATATTTATTTGTAATGTTAGCAAAATTCAAATATAACCTCTCACAGGTTTCGGCTTTAGCTTTGTGGCTTCTTATTTACATATTTAATAATAATAAGTGTTTATCATATGTATATACATACATACGTATGTTACGTAAAGCCACGTCGATTATCTGTCGTGTACATCAGAGAAAACAGATCGCTAAACTGTTCTATCTCTTTCCCACATATCCAGTAATATAACGTGTATCATTCCTGATTTTTCTTTCTTCTCCACCAACCCTTCGTTATCCTTTGATTTAAGATCACTTTTACTATCTAAACTGTTCATAAATTTTGTAAATATAAATAATCATTTGAATATTTTTTACGATCATGTAATTTCCTTTACTTTGTCTAGTTGGTTGGAAGAGATTGCCACCTGGCAATAAACCCGACAGATTGTTTTTACAGTGAAGTGAAAATAAATCCTTTCGCCTCTTGTAAACCTTCTCATACGATTCTATTTTTTTTTTAATATTTACGTTTCTATCTTTCAAAATATCGTTCCCTTGATCCAATCCACACTTTTCTTGGTCTTCCGCTACCACGTCTTTCACTCACTTCCGCTACTACTACGTCTTTCACTTACACTTGTACTCTGTATTTGTTTCTTATCATTCATTAGTTCCACGTGCCTCGATCATCTGAGATCGGTCTTCTTCATCTTACTCAACACATCACTTATATCTTATCACTACATTTCGCATGTTCACATTTATACCTTATCACTACATTTAGTAAGTTCACATTTATACCTTATCACTACATTTCGTATGTTCACATTTAAACCTTATCACTACATTTCGTACGTTCACATTTATACCTTATCACTACATTTCGTACGTTCACATTTATGCCTTATCACTACATTTTGTATATTCACATTTAAACCTTATCACTACATTTCGTACGTTCACATTTAAACCTTATCACTACATTTCGTACGTTCACTTTACGAGTATACCTTATCACTACATTTCGTACGTTCACTTTACGAGTATACCTTATCACTACATTTTGTACGTTCACATTTACGAGTATACCTTATCACTACATTTCGTACGTTCATATTTATGCCTTATCACTACATTTTGTATGTTCACATTTAAACCTTATCACTACATTTCGTACGTTCACATTTATACCTTATCACTACATTTCGTGTGTTCACATTTATACCTTATCACTACATTTCGGTCGTTCACATTTACGAGTATACCTTATCACTATATTTCGTACGTTCACGTTTATACCTTATCACTACATTTTGTACGTTCACATTTAAACCTTATCACTACATTTCGTACGTTCACATTTATACCTTATCACTAAATTTCGTACGTTCACATTTATACCTTATCACTATATTTCGTATGTTCACATTTACACCTAATCATTACATTTCGTATTCTGTCATACATTATCCCTTTATGTATTATTCCCAGTACACGTATTTCTACTGCACTTATTCGACTATTATCATATTTTTTCCATATCCACGTTTCACTCCAATAGATTCAAGTTGGTACAAGAACTCTGGTGTTGACTATCATTTTATCGGATTGTGATGTCTGTTGCGAATAAATATATTTAGTGCCCCAATGACTTGTTTCCTATCGCTACATGCCGTTGTATTGTATTGAATTACACTTTGGTTGAACATAATGCAACCTGGTGGGCGTATTGCCATGTGGCAATTTCTTTCAACCAATCAGAATATTGTTAAAAAGACCTTAAGCGAAAACTAGGCTAGAATTCTTTATTTTAAATTTGGGTTCCAGCGAGATTTGAACCCTCAGGGCTGAGAGACAAGCGTTTTACCAACTAGACCACGGATGTCACCGTTCGATATCCCTCGTAACAATTCCCGAGTAAAAGCACCTTTAAAGAGAACCTGCTCTCTAAACGGCGCTATATAAATACCGTTTTATTATTATATTCTCCAGCATGAAAAAAATCTACCTGAATAGCAGAAATTTTCAACCCTTCCTAACATTTTATTGGTGGCCATAATATATTATACAGTACCCGGCGGTAAGTAATACACATCGTTTGTAGAAAGTCGTCTCTGTCGTACGATACGCTAACCGCATCGTGACTACGATACCGGACTATTAGCGCATCGTGCGACAGAGACGACGCTTTACAAACGATGTGCATTACTTACCGCAGGGTACTGTATTTATTTTTCCTTTCCCACTTTTCTTTTATCATGACTTAAGACTTCTTTATATTCGAAATTATAAGATTTCTAGGCTTGTTGGGTATATAACTATTTTCCAGCCCAGGAGTCGCGGATACGATTCTAGCTGGTTCTAAAAAATAAAAAAGTTCTAGTATATATTTTTTGTTCAGGCTTCCTTAGTATATTTCTGTTTGTTTGAAATTGATTGCCACATGGTAATAAACTCCCAGCTTTTACGATATAAATCAAAAGTCTCACATATAACTACATTTTTTTTGCTATTATTTAATTTGAAATTTGTTGGACGCTGATATTACCTTGATCAAAAAGTTTTAGGACCGGCCACCGTGTGGCGCTGTCAGTCACCCGATTTGATTTTTTTTGTTAGGTCACCCGATTGGAATTCTTTTTTTTTGTTAGGTTATCACATCTATCATTGACACTTACATCTAAACTTCAGCGTCATAGCTTGACATTTGTAAAAGTTATGCTGTACTGAGTACATCTACCTTTGTGTGTGTTTTCGATTTTTTACAAGTTTGAAAATAGCATCCACTGTGCATCAACGAGTTTGCAATAAATTTTGTGTGAAAAACGTATTTTACGGTCCGCAGACCTTGGAAATGTTGGAGAAGTGTTTTTTGGTGGCACGAACGCTTCAGAAGTGGTCGTGAGTCGGTCGAAGATGACGAACGCAGTGGCAGTCGAAAACCGATGAAAACATCGATAAAATCAAAGAAATGTTGGCCGAAAACCACAAATTGACCATCAGAAAGCTGGCAGAGAACTTGAACATCGCTTATGGATCCGCTCAAGACATTTTTGTTAGTGATTTGGGCCTCAGACGTGTCGCTGCAAAACTGGTGCCGAAAGACCTCAATTTCATGCAAAAAAGGGACCGCGTTGAAATCGCGAAAGACATGATTTCCATGAGTTTTTGACCAAAAACAACACGACTACTATCCAGCAGCCTTTGAATTCACCTGATCTGGCTCCCTGCGACTTTTTCCTGTTCAACCGACTTAAAAAACCGCTTCGCGGAACGTGTTACAGCACCCGAGAGGATGTCATGAAAAAATCGAAGACGGCTCTGATGGACATACCGAAAATTGAGTACCAGCAGTGTTTCGAGGATTGGATCAAGCGCTAGCGTAAGTGCGTTGCAGTCGATGGGGAGTACTTTGAAGGGGACCATATCGATTTTGATGAATAAACTTGTATTTTCGGTTTTATGAATAAAGTCCTAAAATTTTTTGATCAAGGTAGTATTTTACCACTGCAACACGACTCGTTCATATTAGAATGTCAGAATCTTAAAGTCTGAGAGAGGGCTGATATTTTTTATAAAATAAATATTACTCAACCAAACATTCATTTTAGTTTTATACAACATCGACTATCCTTATTAGTAAGTAAAATGTGTTTTTAATGGTTAGATTCTTATTTCAACACTTATTCAAACAATAAATTCACGTTTTTTTCAAATATCTCATAGAAGGTAGAATTTAAGTTTGACAGAAGTAGAACTGAGGTCAATTTAAACTTTATCAAAGAAATTGATTTTTCCAAATAGATCCTATCGGGGCGGCATCATGACATGACTTTTGCCGCTGCTGGTCGTGTGCCGTGGAAAGGTCTGCCTTTACGTTAAGTGTTTTAGATATGGATGGCGTGTGCGACTTTAGGAAGTATTTGAAGTTAAACCTATTAAAGATGCCTTATCAAAATTTATGATTTTATTTTAACACTATACACATACAATACACTGCACCTTAAGACGAATGAGTTATTATTGGAAAATGAATTAAATATTGGAAAATCTACAACACTTTTATTTTTATTTATTTATTATTTATTATTACACATGACAAGAAATATACACAATTTGCGAAAAAACAACAGGTAATTTGATTTGGACATACAAATTTAATGGGTCTGGGTTTGTTGCCTTTCATTTGTCGTATCCCAGTAAACTAGGCTTTTGCCTGTATCTCACTGAGGATCTTTAGCATGAAAAAATAAATCGATACTTCTTTCCGATTTTTGATTACACAAAAACAAAACCCCGTTGCACGCTCTCATTAACCTGACAAACAGTGACACTCAACTACAAATGGAAACATCCTGCGAAATTCAACTCCTCACACATCATCACTCCAGAAAGACCAAAAATATTCATCCCACAATATACCGCACACAATCATAAGAATAAAAATTAAAACAAAAAATACACAGAAACACAAATACAAAAACAATCAAAATTAAAACAACAAAAAAAACTCTGTCTTTTTAGTTTTTTGGTTAGTTTTCTAACAAACTATACTTTGTAATTTATTTTATCAAACACTGTTTACTCAAATTTATGTAACGGTATAACCCTACCGGTTTCATCATAAGGGGAGCACAAAAAAGACTCTATATATAATATTATAAAAATATATTTTCTAAACAAATGCATGTGCGAGAAAGTACTTAATCCGTAGGCCGCAGCCACCACCTTTCTGTGATTTCCCGAAACGTATTTATATTGCAATATTCTTAATGACTCGATAATAGCGAGCGCTGTTTAAATGCCCTTTTTGTTATAACCTTTTTGCATATATGCGTCTACATGAGAAAGTTGAAAAAGAGCAGTCTGAGATGGTTTGGGCATATGAAACGAATGAATGAAGGAAGTCTAACAAAACAAATATAGCATATAGTGCTGTGTATATACGAGTGGAAGGCATTGCGATAGGAATACCAAGGAAAGTATGGTTGGATCAAGTGAATACTATTTTTAAAGAAGGAAACGTTTAAAATAGCAGATATAATAGAAATTGTATAAGAATGTGTACGGATATGAAATAAGTTAAAGATGTGTGTCGTGAAAGGAAAGTCTAGCGCGCTATCCTTTTACCTACGCCACTAGGGAAATGACTTGATGGTACGTATAATTTCTCAACGCTAGTATTTTTTCAAATAAAAATAATAAAAATCTGCGCGTTGCCTTAACAATGAAAATGTTATTGAATAAATAAAAAAAAAAAATTAGAGAAAAATAAAAATGAGTTCGATAAATGGCTCCCCCCTGATCACGTTGAAATAAAATATTCATAAAACGAACCGACACGAGAAATAATAATTTTATGAGTGGAAAGCTACCAAACCAGTGAAATAGGCAATCTTACCAAGGATTACGTATTAACTGCTTCAAATGTGATACTCTATATTTTAATAACTCTGTTAATTGAACCAACTAATGCAAATAGGAACCAATTCACAAAACATGTTTTTTGGTTAATACGAAATATCAAATAAGCATACTTTAAATCCATGTGTGTAAATATATAACATAACAATCAATGTAGTATGCTTAAATTTCGTCTAAAAATTTGTTACATTTAAGTTCATACAAAGTGGCAGGATATTTCCTTGATTATTTAAACGGTAAAATTTTGAGTTGGGTCTTTCATGAATAATACGTTCAATAGGCCTTATCGAGTCGTATATAAGTCAGGGCTGCTACTTTAGTGTGTGCAACGTGTGCTGTGCACCTAAGGGGCAAATCTAGGGCACGATTGTTCACCGTCTATTTTGTTAATTGTAGATTTTTTTTATAAACAATAAATATATGTTTTTTATAAAAATAGTATGTACATATATAAATACATTGCAAAATCGTAAATATATCTCAAGATAAATAGCAGAAAATAAATTTAAGGAAGAAGCTATCGAAAAGTATGGGTTCAACT
Organism: Odontocerum albicorne; assembly: GCA_949825065.1. Lineage (NCBI taxonomy): Eukaryota > Metazoa > Arthropoda > Insecta > Trichoptera > Odontoceridae > Odontocerum > Odontocerum albicorne. Next base: position 48,674,274 of record OX463844.1, on the reverse strand, counting down.
CATAACATCTCTCTGGTCGAAATACACCCCAATAATATAGGTCGAGCCCAGCTCCGAGTACATCCGATGTTTTTGTGCCCACACCGTTGTGCATGTAGATTAAGAAAAAACAGAAATTTAATAAACGGCAGAAAAAATTTAAATATTAACCCACAAATATTAACCCTCATATTTACTGTCAGCAAAACAAGAGAAACGTTGATAGGAGTTCTGATTTTATCAAAATAAAATTACAAATAGAAAATGATTTTCAAACATATTTATTTATTTATTTATTTAACACTTTAATTGCAATACAATCTGGCGGGCTTATTGCCAGGCGGCAATCTCTTCCAATCAACCAGACAAAAGTAAATGAAGCAAGTTACGTGGTCGCATAAATCATTCAAATGACTATCCATCCCCACGAAATCCATAAACATATACGTGAGAACATTCCTACGAACCCCACGAAGACGGACAATCACCCGAACATTCTTTTTCATATAAATTGAGATATCATCAATCAGAAGGAAAGGAATGGATGGTGGAGAAGAAAGGAAAAGAAAAATCAGGAGTGAAACACGTTATTTTACTGACTAGAAAATAAGAGTTTTTTCAGTCGCTTCTTAAAGCATGCCAAGGACGGAGCGAGTCTTATATTGGTTTGTAACTGATTCCAGAGTCTCACTGCATGGACAGTAAAGGACGACATACAAACCATAATACGAAAAATGAAAATAAATAAACAGTAATACATATAAATGTAAATAAGAAGAGAACGCACACATACGCACTATTATTGAAGTTATATCGTTAACCAAAATAAGAAATAGCCACGCTTCTTAAAAAGTTGGTACACGGTATCAAACTCCTGGGCTTGGAAATCAATAGGTTGAAAACTAAGTCCATAATAACAAACTTCTACGAAATAATGTGAATCATGGTCTAGAAGGGATTACTTAGGCTCTGTATGACCAACAATGTAGGCTGCGAGGCTGAGGGAACAACAAGAATTGGAATGGCAAAAAATGTGATGTCAAAGCAGAAAAATATATAAAAAAGCAGAACCGTCACCATCACAACGAAAATGCGTCTAACAAAGTCTGTTATCTTCGCAATATTTATATGTGGCGCGTATACTTTGACTCTGAGAGCTAGCGAGAGAGTTTGAATAGATGCATTAGAAATATGGCGCAGAAGAAGGATGAACTAACGCCTCCATTCTCGAAGAACTGAGAATCACCGACAGATTGCTGACAATATACCTTGGACGAGTCCTCCGATTTTTTGGGCACATTGCTCGTGGCCAAGAAGATAGTTTGAAGAGCCTAGCGGTTACGAAGGATGACGCACAAGAGGAAGATTTCATATTCGTTGAACTGACCATGTGAAAGATGCATCATGACTGCCCTTAACAACTGACCTTCGATCCGCGGAGGGCACAGATGTAGTATTAAATGGTAAATAAAAAAATACTGGTTGAAGAAATATGTTTCAGTCTACACATATATTAATGTTTTGAAGAGGTGTTTAACTAGAATGCAACATATTTTAGTGATTTTCCAGGTAACTTAAGGCTTTTATTTTAATACACGATTAAGTAATTGAAAAAATATGTCATCTAAAAAGTTCTAGCATATAAAAAAATATGTGAAAATAAGCTTTGTTCTGAGTAAAACGTGTATCAAAATTGTAATCAAGTTAAAAGAAAAAAAAATAAAGGTTGTATTAAGAGTTTTAGCATGTAGGCCGTGTTATTCATAAAGTGACTCTGTGCACGTTTAAAGATTCAGAAAAACTCTCAAAATAATACGTGTGGCCGTCACGAGCGGTGAAAAGGCTTTGTGCGCCTGAAAAATTACGTATGCATTATTGATGACTGGAAAATCGCTTATTTCCCTTTCCTTATATCATCTAATTCATATATTTACGCTTTGTATGGTGTTTTTCGGTTAACACCATGGTAAATGGAAACTGGGGGAGTTGACATCCTTTTGTATTTTCAAAACGATTTTTTAAGGTTTCACAAAATAGGTGATCGTATATTCTGTTTTTTTTTTTAACGGGAAATTTACAGGAAATACAAGTATTACTGAAAAGGGTTAACACAGCTTGTAATGAGAGGGGGTTGAGAATGAACATATGAAAGACAAATTATGATTATCAGGAAAAATAAAGTATAAACTTTGCATTGTATTAAACTTTTGTTATGTGCAGTTTAACCTGGCTGGTTTATTGACATGTGGTAATGTCTTCCAACCAACCAGAAAGATGCCTTAAGTTAAAAACAAGACAGGGTTCCTTTTTTAAAAAATCTGGGTTCCAGCAGGATTTGAACCCACTACCTCTAAGCCGGGAGATAGGTGTCTTAGCAACTAGGCCACGGAGGTCATCATATTTTTAGCTCGTGGGAATATTTTTACTAGACTGGGATTTTATTTTTGGATCCATCGGAAATAAAACCCGAAATCCTCGAGTAGAAGTTAAACGTTTTATCAACTATGCCACAGAGGTCGTTTAAAAATGAACGTATCAAAGATAAATTACGATTATTAGTAAAATTAAAGTATATGGTAGACAAGAGACCAAATAGAAAGCTCACGCATTCGTGGAAGCCTAGGTGTTACAGACATCAACAGCAAGATGGAGGAGAGGCGATTGAGATGGTATGGGCACGTTGGACGCACAACAACCGATCACATTGTGAACCAGGCAATCTCCATGAATGTTCCTCGAATAACAACCAGAGGAAGACCAAAGAATTCATGGGTGGTGCAAAAAGATAACTTGATGCAGAGGCACGGCCTGGGGGACGTAGTCCGGGACAGAAGAGCATACAACCTGAGGACAAGGAGAGCTGACCCCAACAGTCTTCACAGACAATGAGTTGGGATGGAGCCAGGGAGAAGAAAGATGGTAGACAAGGGTACCTACCTCAATGTATAAGAAATAAACTTATGAAAGGAGTCCAGCAATTTAAATATTTAGGGTGTTGGCTGAATGATTAATGGTACTAGTTCCAAGAGATTAAAGTTATTGTGGACACTGCATTAAGTTGCTTTTTCAAAATGCAGAATCAACAAGAAAAACTTCTGTTTCGACTTACGTATGCATACTTTGTACTGTCACATATTATATGTACTACTGTCGGTTTTAAAGCATCGTTCTTAACTAACGCCACATCAAAGAATTTTGAAATGTGGTGTTATCGAAGAATGCTGAGAATCTTATATGTTGATAATTTTCGTGACGATGACATCTTGAAACGAATGAATAAGATATACAATAGAATTAGTCTTCTTCTTCTTCCTGCCACTCTCCCAACTTATTGCCTAGGTAGGCTGTTGGGGTCGGCTTTTTTCGGTCTTAGGCTGTATATCCTTCGGTTCTGTGTGTCGCTTTCACCTAGGCCGTTTCTCTGCAAGATTTTGGAAAATTGAGTCATCCAGGAGTTCTTTAGTCTTCCTCTGGACGGCTGTCAAGGAAGATCCACAGACATTGCCTGATTTACCATATGGTCTGGTGGTCTCCGTCTTATGTGCCCGTACCATCTCAGCTGTCGCTCTTCCCGCTTACTGTTTATACCCCCAGGCTAACACGAATGCTTGAGCTCTTAATTTTATCTTTTAGTGATACTCCTGCCGACCACCTAAGCATTCGCATTTCTGCTGTTTCAAGTTGCCTAGAGTAGGAGCTGTACATAGTCCAGCATTCTGAGCCATACATAATTGCGGGTCTAACGACAGTCTGGTATACCTTTCCTTTTAGTTTCATAGGCATTTTTGGGTCACACAATACTCCTGTTACCAATCTGATAGAGAAGTAGTATTCACTATTAAAAGAAGAAAGATTGAGTACTTTGGATTAATAATACGAGAAAAATATCCGACATTGATATTGTAAGGCAAAATTCTAGGTAGAACAAGTACGGGAATAAGACACATTTCTTGGTTTTAAGAACTTACAGAAGTGTTTTCGTTAGTGTTTAATTTATTTGTTCAGAGCTGCAGCTTCAAAGGTTAACATAACAATGATGATCAAAAGCCTTCGAAGAGGAGAGGCACATTAAATAGATTGGATTTTGTATTTTTTTAGCTGGTTTTTTTGTTTAAGTTGTTATCACTCATTTAATGATTTAGTAACCTTTTCTTGATTTGAATATAACATGCTAAGGAGGTGATTTTGCAGTTTATATTAACGTTTTATTTATTTATTTAACACTTTTATTGCAATACAATCTGGCGGGTTTATTGCCAGGCGGCAATCTCTTCCAACTAACCAGACAAAAGTAAATTAAGCAACTTACATGGTCGCATAAATCATTCAAATGACTATCCATCCCCACGAAATCCATAAACACATACGTGAGCACATGTCCACGAACCCCACAAAGACGGACAATCACCCGAACATTATTTTTTATATAAAGTGAGATATCATCAATCAAAAGGAAAGGAAGGGATGGTGGAGAGGAAAGGAAAATAAAAATCAGGAATGAAACACGTTATTTTACTGACTAGAAATTGAGAGTTTTTTCAGTCGCTTTTTAAAGCATGCCAAGGACGGATCGAGTCTTATATTGGTTTGTAACTGATTCCAGAGTCTCACTGCATGGACAATAAAGGACGACATAAAGAAAGAGGAGCGGTGAACTGGAAAGGTCAATAAAAAATCTCTGTTTGAGCGTAGCGCTAATCCATGATTGGAAAGACGTTGAAAATTTTCGGCGAGATAAGAGGGTGTGGCGGGATAGTTAAGGATGTTATACAATAGAGACAGTATGTGAATTGGGCGTCTATTTCTAACATTCAACAAGTTCAATGCCTTCTGGTATGAAGTTATATGGTCATACTTTCGTAGGTTGAAAATAAATCTTAGACACACATTTTGAAGACGCTGTAATTTGTCCAGCTGTTCCTCTGTAACATCCAAGTAACATACGTCCGCATAGTCCAGAATCGGAAAGACCAGAGATTGTACGAGAAAAATTTTGGTTTTATGAGTCGTTAAAATATCTTAAGATTGTAATTAGTTTAAACAAACACTGTTTATGCCTATACATTGTATACTGCCCTCATAAGCAAAGACGCAGCTAATGGCACATGTTTTTCATTGCTGCTTAAAAATGTCGTGATTCATAAACAAAAAAGCAGTAAAATGTGATTCATAAGCATAAAAGCAGCAAACGCATAGGCACTTGCTGTCTTTTTGCTTATGAATCACATTTTACTGCTTTTTTGCTTAGCAAAACCTAGCATTTTGTAAAATTAACTCTTTCCCCGCGGGGAGCACAAACGCCTGTGATTTGACGACAATCCAAGTTTCAAATCACAAATACTTAAAAAAAATGACACAAAACCGGAATAAAAATTGAACTAAAATTTAAAATAATCTTTATTCTAGCGACATCTCTGAAAACCTTGTCCAATAATATATTAGTTTATGAGATATTGTTGAATAAACAGAGCGCCGAATTTTTTTGGTTTCTCAATATTTCCAGCATTAACGACCTGTCGCGCGGATCGAGTCCTGCGATGAGTCTCTCTTACGTAAATAAACATAACTAAGTCTCTCTTACGTAAATAAACATTACTAGTGCTATATGCATTTGATTGGGTGAGTGTCATGAAGCATTGATTTGATCGTAGCATTCCTTTGTTTATTTTACGTAATGTTAAGTTTATCTCCTTTATTTAATGAGTCTCCTTAAGAGTAATGCCTATTATTTATTATCAGAAAATTACTTAAGTGTCATGTTTACTTGGTGTTGTAATCAAATATCAGTGGTTCTAAACAAAATATGTGTTTAAACTTAGAAATTAAAAAACGCTGAAATTGAACAGGTTAAAGACATTATGTCGATTTTTGTATCGAAATAATTGGTTTTCTGTATTTTTTTTAATGGATTATTTTTCAGAATTTGATATGGGATATTGCTTCATACTTAGTTAAATTTCCGATTTTTTCCCGTTAGTTGCTTTTTTGCTTATGAGGGCAGTAGAACGCTACCGGCTTAAAGGTTTTTTAATAAACATTGTGTTCCCCTGATGATGAGGTGAAACCTTGAAACCGTTAGGTTATACCGTTATAAAAAGTAAAATTAACAGTGTTTGACTAAATACATTACTATGTCTTGAAAGGTCCACAGTATTAATAATGCCTTAACTATTAATAATATCCTTTAGATTTTTGTAACCAAATTGTTTGATTTATTAAATTTTTTGCAAAGAAACATGTAATTAATTAAATAAATCGTTTTAGTTTTTTTCCAATATACACCTGTGAGTAAAATTACAAATAAAATAAAAATAACACTGTTATACAAAATTAAACATTTCACTTTTTTACAAAAACTTAAGTAAATTTCACTTATGAATTTTGGGGCGATGAAAATGAAAATTACTTTAAAATTTTAGATTGGCTCTCATTTCCGTATTACATATATTGTCTTGATACTAGGGAGGAATACATATAGACTCGTGAAGAGAGTGGAAGAACTTACGATTCTTCGAATTAAAGTGCGTTTTCTGAAATTGATTACAAGTGATGGATAGCTTGTTCGGAGTTTCGGTCCGATGGTAGGACACCCTACTCCTTCATCGGATAAGTTCTGACTGTTAAGATATTTATTGGAAATTTTTGGATCTTTTTGGGAATCGGGAAAGGATAGGTTTGTGGTAATTGTTTTGATTTTATGAATGATTATGAGAAATTATAAACGATTAAATACATATATAAATATGATGATATGTACATAATATTAAATACAAATATACATAAATTTGTGTCGTCACACACTGTTTTATATTGAATGGGTGAAAAAAAAAAAAAAAAAAAAAAAAAAAAAAAAAAATGAATTGTGAATAAATTATAAGAATGTATATAGTATATGTAGATAAGTAAATGAGTGGGGAAATGTGTGTGACTTTTATAGATATATTAAGGTGTAGAAAATGTTTATTGAAGGTGAGAAATGCGGTTGCCTATGGGGGTAAACTGTCTGCCGGAGGAATTATCGATGATGGGGTGTTCAGAGTGACAATCGGGGGGTCATTTGGGGGGATGATTAGAGTTAAAGAGGGGGGGGGTCGGGGGGATGTTTCGCAATATTGATTTCGGACGAGTGTGTCTGTAACTGGTGTTCGCGTTGTAGTTATCTAAGGCTTTTATGACTGGGTTGGGATGACGGGATATAGAGCTGTAGAACCTTTCGGCCAGAGCGCGCATATGTTCGGGGATAGTATGTAGTTTGGTATCTGCGTGGAGTCTTGAATTACGGACGATGTAGGGTGCTTTTAAAATTATGCGGAGGGCTTTGTTTTGAATGATCTGAATGTGATGTAGCGTTGTTTTCTTCGCGTGGCCCCAGACCGGAAGGGCGTATGTCAGTTGCGGTCTGACGATCGCTTTATATAGGTGGAGTTTAGTGCGCGTGCTAAGTTTGCTGTATTTACTGATCAAGGGAAATAATGATTTGAGTGTTCCGTGAGCTTTTGATTTGATATTGAGGGCGTGTTTATGCCACGAGAGTCTACTGTCTAATGTGAGGCCTAGATATTTTACGTGTTTTGACCATGGGACGCTCTGGCCGAAGAGTTTAAGAGTTCTGATGGGTTTGATGTATCTGCGTGAGAAGCGGACTGCTGTGCTTTTGGTGGGATTTATTTTGATCTTCCATTTGGTGCACCAGTGCTCCAGAATGGGAATGAAGTCTTGCAGTCTGTTGTGGGATACGGACTCATATTTCGATGAAGAGAGAAAGGCTGTGTCGTCAGCGTATTGCGCGGTGATACAATGTGTACGTGAAAATTGGGGCATATCGCTCGTGTATATGTTATACAGGATAGGGGACAACAGTGCACCTTGGGGCACACCTGCCAGAATGGGGCGAGGGGATGAGTTTATACCGTCTATTTTGACGGAGAAGGAGCGATTTTCAAGGAATGATGCGATGATTTGCACTAGTCTGAGGGGAATACCTGACTTGTGCAGTTTGAATATGAGTCCGTTGAGCCAGACTGTGTCGAAGGCTTTCGCCACGTCTAGTGAAAGGAGGGTCGTGAGGCCTTTGGAGCTGAAGTATTTGATGATGTGTTCTACAACGCGAAGAAGCTGATGGTTGGTAGAGTGTAATGGCCTAAATCCGTGTTGCGAATCTGGGATGATGTTACGTGAGTAAGTTTCTAACGAGAGACGTTCTAGGATTAATTTTTCGAGCACTTTACCTAGAGTCGGGAGCAGACTGATCGGTCTGTAATTTTCAGGGATAACGTGGCTTTTACCCGGTTTAGGGAACATGATGACGTCGGCGTTTTTGAATGGGGTTGGAAAGAATTTATGTCGAAGGCAGGCATTGTAAATGGCGGTAAGGGCGTAAATGGCTTTTTTCGGAAGTTTTTTCAAGGTGAGATTATTGATTTTATCGGGGCCGGGGGCTTTTTTGTTGATGAGATTTTTTATGATAGATTGAATTTCTAACGGTGAGAAGAAGTCTGTGGTGGGGGGGGTTTGCTCATTTAATATGTCGGCAACTGCGTTGTCGACCATTATTGAGTGAGAGGGGTTAGAGAGGTCTGCATTTGGCGAGAAGATATTAGCTAGAGAGTCAGCAAAGGTCTCTGCGCGGTCGCGAGCAGAGAAAACGGGGCCATTTGGTCCTTGAAGAGAGCTGGGTCGGGAGGGCGTTTTTCTAAGGCTACGCGTTAGTTTCCATTTGAGTCCATCATTGTATTCGAGAGACTCGACGAAGTCTGACCATTTGTCATTGCGGAGTTGCTGTAGGAGGTGTTTGATTTTTTTGACTAATCTGTTGTAGTCGGTTTTGTAAGAGGGGACAGCTGTGTTTTGCCACAACTTTCTGGTTTTGTTTTTTTCCATAATCAGTATTTTGATATGTGGAGGAAGGGGAAGTTCGGGTTTATCGGCTGGTCTCTCTTTTGAAGAGGATGTGAGAGCGGATTTGATGGTGGTTGTGAAGTCATTTATAGCGGCGTCTATGGAGTTCGTATCGGGGAAGGTTGTCGGTATTTTGATGCTGCTGTCGACGTTAATAGCGAAATCGCTCCACGAGGTGATGTGTCGCGGAGGGGCTGAGGGCGAGAAGGGTGGTAAGCCATCCGTCAATTGAAGTAATACCGGGTAGTGATCGGATTGAAGCTGGTGAACAGTCGTGAGATCTGTTTGATAGAGAATGTCGTTATGGACAATGATGTCGATGACATCAGGGCGATGATTGTCTATTAGTGGATAGAGGGTGGGAGACGTGGGTCCTTCCACGAAGTATCTTTTCCGGGAGGAGATTTCGTCAAGTTTATTACCGTGAGTGTTGGAAGTGCGGCTGTGCCAGAAGGGGCGTTTAGCATTTAGATCTCCCGCCATGATGGTGGGGATATTATCTGCGAGGAATGAGTCCAATTCAGACTCGACAAGTGGGGAGGTAGGTGGAAGATAAGTCGCGCAAAGTTTAAGAGGGCCGTGATTGGCGGTGTTCACCACTACGCATGTGGATTCTATGTTGACGGTGGAAGGGGAGGGGATGTGGCAGTGGTCTATTGTGCTTTTGATGAGAGTTGCGGTGCCGCCTTTTCTGCCGATGAGGCGGTCGTCTCTGTAGCAGTAGTAGTTACGGATGCTGTAACGGTAGCTCGGTTTGAGATGCGTTTCCGTTATCAGCAACACGTCCAGGTTGTGCTCGAGAAGGAAATCCTCGACCTCTTGTTTATGTGTTCTGAGGGAACCGTTTGCATTCCAGAACGCGGCGGATATATGGGATGGTTTATAGGTGCGAGCCATGTTCTTGGATGTAGTTGAGGAGGTTCATGGCTTCGGTGATGGCTGATTTTAAGTTATTCAAAATGAGATCGCGATTTGGGGGGGGGGGGCGGCGGGCAATATGTAGTTTTGGGGTGTAGATGTTGATAATAGGGGGCGATGAGTTGCGACGTTCGCGTATGACGCGTTGGAAGTGACTGGTTTCGATGCACTCTGGGGAGCGTTGGGGAATCGCCGTGTGGCGTTGTTTGCTGAGGGGGCGTTCGGTAAGGGGGCGTTGGTGGAGGGGCGTTGGTAGATGCCATCCATGAGGGGGCGTAAGGGCTGCGGGGTCTGGAAGTGGTGGTGGGGAGCGATTGAAGGGAGGTTGCTCTTGGGGAAGCGTGGGCAGCCTCTGAAGTTGGCCGTGTGTGGGCCTCCGCAGTTACAGCAGGTGGCGGGAGTGTCCGCGGGCTTCCTGCATTCAGATGTGTGATGCGTTCTACCGCATTTCACACAGTTGGCTGGGGCGTGGCAGTTGCCGGCGGAATGGGCAAACTGTTGGCATCGATGACACTGGCCCATGCCTTTGCGCTTGTTCAGCTCCTCCACTGTGACTCGAATATCGAGTACACCGTGGAGTTCGGTGAAGATGCGCTTTGCGGAAGAGTCCCTTGTCATCTTGACGATGACCATGGGGAGTTCCACTCGATTCCGGTTTTTCATGCGATACACATTTAAAACCGGATAATCGAGTGATTTGAGTTCATCTGAAATGTCCTCGACGCTGATAGGGGTCGGTAGGCCGCGGATGACGGCTAGCAGGGGCTTCTCGCTCTCCAAATGGAAAGAGTGGTATGGAATGGCGAGAGAATCGGTAATGTGGACTAGGGAGCGGTAGGCCTCTACGGTTTCAGTGGTGATTTTAAGATCACCATTGGGCTGCACCTTCGAGGAGAAGTGAATGTTTTGAGACCTGAGTTTAGCTCTCAGGTCTCCATATTTGGCGGAATTGTGAAGTACGATGGGGGGGATGCGGTCTTTTTTGATCTGAAGTAGAGGTCTTGAGTCATTATTTAGAGGTGGGGCGGGGGCTGCGGGATGAGGAGGGCTGAGTGGGCCTCTCATTTTTTTGCTGGTTTGGGCCACGGTGGCACCAGCTGGCTTCGGGTCTGATTGGGGGCAGACGAGGGGGGGGCTTTCTTGGGATTGAAGAGCCCTTTTACGGTTTTTGGCAACAGATTGCCAGTCCATTTCTGGAATATCCGGAATGATAATTATTGGCGGGGAAAGTGGGGAGTCAAAAGTGGGGGTGGGGCGCGGCGGTGTTGTGATAGGGATAGGGACCACTGACAAGACAGTGGGTGAAATAGATGGAGGGTTTTTGGCCTCAATCGAGACCTCACCTTTATTGAAGAGTTCACGAAGAAGTTTTACCATCTTCATTGTCTCTTTTTTGGATGTGGTCTCCATCTTGAAGAGCTCGAAGGCTTCCTCGAAAGTGGAGATGGTCAGATCAGGCTGAAATTGATGAAAAAGGCATCTGACAACTGGATGGAGCTTTCGGAAATGATGACATGTGGAGACCAACTACCTTGGTCTATTTAAAGAACACTAAATTTACACTAATTATGGGTAATAAGATGCAAGGGTAGCATATAAAAGTGAGGTAGCACTGAATGCAGTTGTGGGGATATAGATGACTCACAATACATGCAAGTTTGTCTGAAGATCATCGGGACCACAAGCTCTGAGTAGGGCCTGTTTGATCCGAATAAAAAGGCGATCTCTGTTGCTTGTTTCTGGAAACACGTAGAATAATTGATAGTTCGGGCACGCAAATGAATGACTAGGTAGGGAAGGAAACGAGCGTGTCTTATTTATACGCGTCGTTTCTTTGGCTGCCACATATACGAAACATCTGGTGACTCCGTCTATAAGATTCAGTAAAAATCTGCTACCTTTTGAAGTACTCCAACTCTCTTTGTATAGTTATTTCATAGAAGATATCTAGTGGTACATCTTACACAATGAACCACAGTTTTCAAGGAAAAAAAAAGATGTGAGTGCAGAAAGATATGAAACTTTTATTTTTTCAAAATGTTTCAAGTTAAGTGAAACTTTTATAGGCGCGGTAGAGCAAATTGGCCTGAATGTCACGAAAAGTGAAACGCTTCATCTATTTTGAGTAAAGGAATGAAAAAAAATTAAATAATTACTTTAAAATTAAATCAAATAAAAATAAAATATAATTAAATGAATAAAATAAAGCTAAATAAAAAAAATATTAAATAAAACTAAATAAAATTAAAAAAAAAAAATTAAAATTAAATAAATTTAAATAAATAATTAATAAATTAATTTAAATAAATTAAAATGAAAATTGAACAAAATGAAATACGAGTAATAATAAAATAAAAATAAATACGTTAAAAAATTTAAAAATAATAATTAAAATTTAATAATATATTAAATGAAATGATATATTTAAATTAAATAAATATTTTTTTTAATTATTTAATTAATTTAATTGGTTTTTATTTAAATTAATTTTTAATTTAAATCCATGATTCATCACAAACACGCTACGCGCATGTACTCTGTATATACCTAACATAAGTCAACCAATAAACGCTTGCGTATTATATTAGAATTTAATGAAAAAAAAAAATCGTTAACAAATGGAAAAAAGCAATGCATAAAATCAACTTTTTCTAGGAGCTAAGAAGTTTCACTTCTACCGCGCGAGAGTCTAACGCATTTGTTTTTTTATTCATGAAATGAAAACAAGATCTAATCAACAAACATCAATGTCGTTTTTAAATTTATCACCCCAATTTATGTAAAAATAGACACTTTTATTTCTTTAAAAAAATCATTGTTTAATAGTGTAAACAAACCAGGCCATGCAGACATCTAATATGAATTTCTAATGAGATAATGATAAATGTAACGTAATTTATTCAACCTTCGTAGTATATGGTACAGCCGGCTGGTTTTATTATTCCGTAGTAACTTGTTTGAACTACTACATTATCTACTATTTTAAACGTAGGGTTTAGTTTTTTTTGAAAAAAAAAAAAACATAACTTTTAGAAACTTTCCAGATTGTTCATTTCAGCTTGAAGTTTACGGTAAATATGTTTGAAATAAAATATCTACCAAATGCTCTCCTCGATTATTCCTGCAGATGACAAATCACCCAACTGTAGCTCCATTTCATCAATAACTGACGCATGTTCTTTTTGAGTTAATATAATCGATTGACTGCAAATGGTAAGTGTAGACTCGGTCCTTTAAAAATCACTGACGGAAAAAGTGTATAGACGTTAGACAACGTTAGACAACACCACGTTGGGAAATACCACGGTCAGGAAATTTTGTCTACAATAAAGCCATCGTTTCTTAAGCCGTGTGGTATGTAGTGTCTTGTTGCTTACAGAAGATACAAGGCAATAAGGACAGTCTGCGAGAGTCGCTTACTTTGTGCGGGGCGCCTGAGGACTGGGAGCAGGTGGCTCGGGACTGTGAGGGGTGGAGAGCCGTATGCTCTCGGGCTGATGGCGTCTCAGCGGCTAGACGTGTGAGAAACAGTCAGTGCGCTACGAACATGCGTCAGCAGGGCCAGGCGGCTCAGCAGGGTCCATATGTCTGTGACATTTGCGGGAGGGAGTGTGCATCCAGGATTGGACTGTTCTCTTACAGAAGATCATACGATCGACGTGGGAGAACGGTTCAAGAGTGACGTTGGAGTGGCGAGGGGATCCTCGGCTGTGAGGCCCGGCAACGACGACGACGACAGAAGATATTCTTAAGATCCATATCCTCCAATTAGGGTAAAAAAAAATCGTCATGTGATTTTGTTCACCATTAACAATAACTATTTCGCCATCTTCATCTAAAAAAACAGCTTAGTGGGAGGGGGGTGGGGTTTACGTAATGGGGGAGGTAGAAAAGACAGGGTGAAAACACTTTCTTATCACAACAAACTTCCTACGTTTTAACTTCGTTCATACATCTTAACTATCCTTTTTTTTCAAATTGTTTTCACATGGTCCAACTTGTATTCTGTACTCGATCGTTCTTACCACGATTATAAGTTATTCTTGCATTATACATTTGTTAAGTCAGTCTTTTGTCATCCATTCGTTCATCTTGCCCAAACCACCTTAACGTGATCTTTCATCCTTGTGTTCAAAAATCATGTTTTAAGCTACAAATAAGTTTTAAGCTCATATTTATTAATAATAAATGCTTTCTTATTCTGTCATATATTCACACACAACATATTCTTATTCTGTCATACATCTGTAGTGACTATACGTGCGGTCACTGAACCCACGAGGCGACCTTTGCCCGCCCGGTCATCAAACTCGCATGCTTCACAATGCGAGACAAACAATGGGCAAAGTTCACACGGTCGGTCATTCAACTCACCACTAGCGGAGACCGCATTCCATGAGGAAAGGAGAGAGCAACATATCTTCTGCGCCGCCAGTCAAAACAACGAATACCCTATGTGACGACAATAAACATATTGTAAGGCAAAGACGAGACAGCGATATATCTCTTGCGCATTCCCGCACACATTCCAAATATTATAAATACTGACGTTTATCAATAAAATACCTCTTTGCATATTCCGATTTCGAACGAGTTTTATTTATCAACAATCATCCTCATCATCTCTCATTTAAGGAACAACCGTTCCTAAACATCCACACACAACATATTCTTCTCAGTGCACGATTTTTTACTGAATTTTCTGTACACAACGAAAGTGTTACGATAATAATTATTGTTCGATCGTTGCCGGTCCTCGTAGCCGGGAACCATCTCACTATTCTAACGACATTTAATTGGAAAGCAAAGTTGTGCTGTGGAGTTTTTTTTGAGAATTAAGTGAGCCGTTGCATACCAGCAAACTCACCGGACACGCAGTACTGTACCTGGTGGTACACCAAAGCGAGACATCGGCATGTTTTTTTCTTTTTTTTTGGAAGAATAAATATGATCAAAATCATAAGTATTCTTGTACCTCGAAAAAATATCGTGTCATTTGAGAGGAGTTGCACACTGCGGGCTTCGATCTGACAGCCTTCCGCATGGAAGTCCACCTTTAATAATAATAATAATACTAATAATAGAAAGATATTAACTTTTCCCTTCCTGTGACAAAAAAACCACCCGTTCCGGTGCTGTGTATTCAATGCACATGTAAAAATGAGCGATTTTAAATCGGAAAAATAATATTCATAGCCAATCGCTTAAATTAATTAAAAGTATAATAGTTATATCATATTCTACTAAATAAAATATTAAATTGTTTTTGAATTACAGTTGACGGATTGTTGCGTGATCGGAATAATTCAGTTCGGAAATAATAGTTTTAAACGATTGTCTGAAAACTAATATTAGTTTTAAAAAAAATATAATTCCTTGTAATAAAACGTCATAATATAAAACAATTATCTTGTATCTTTTGTTCTCTTTGCAAGATACTTTTTAATGATAAATACATTTTTATGTTGATGTATAGTGTGCGTTAACTTGGAGAAACTGGAGCAAGTTGATTAATTATGTCATCTTGGTAAAATTATGTCATCTTGGTAAAATTATGTCATCTTGGTAAAATTATGTCATCTTGGTAAAATTATGTCATCTTGGTAAAATTATGTCATCTTGGTAAAATTATGTCATCTTGGTAAAATGTTTAAGTGTGATGGGCGAGTTGATAGAGACATTGAGGGAAATGTTGCGATAGGATACAATGTAAACGGACCACTCAATGTTACATAAAATAACCGCACAACATCAAAATGAGTATACATGACAACAAATAATAATTTGTTGGTGTCCACTTTGATATATATAATGGAGACTTAGAGCTGGTAAAAGAAACATAAAATGAAAATTAATGCTGTGGAGATGCGTGAAATAAAGACAATTTTTGGAGTATCAATGTATGAAAGCTGGTGAAATGAAGATATCAGAAATGAATGCATAGACAAATTTGATGTTTTAAGTAAAATTAAGAAAGGGGCTTTAAGATAGTTTTGACAAGTGAAGGGAATAAATTATAAAACAATGACTAAGCAACTATATAAATCAGAAGTGTAAGGCGTGCGTGGAAGAGGTAGACAAGGATTTTTTTTTGAAATAAGATAAAGTTAGAAGTAAGATTATTAGGTTGTGCATGAGAAGAGGTATGAATATGGATGAAGCAAAAGTTGTATGTTTCTAAAGAAAGGCTTGGAGATTTGTTATCTCTGCTTATCCTACAAAGGACATGGCGTGAACATATGTATTTTTTATGACCAAGACCATAGGCAAGAAGTTATTCATTTATGGAATGATTTTTCTCTTTCATATTTTCTTCTTCTTCCTCTTGGTCTAGGTCGTATGACCTGTTTGTGACAGTGGGCTGTCCTGGGATGATGACGTCCAGCTGTCCTTCCACCTTTTCGGCGGCCTTCCTGGTAATCTCCTGCTGCTAGGGTTTTCAGTCTTTGCGATTTTTGCCAGTCTTGTATCCTCCGTGCGGTCCACATGATCCCTCCAGAAGCGTCTTTGATCTTTTGACGTATTAATTTAAGGTGTTTTGTAACTAATTATGTATTTGTTGTTGGCTAACGTGATCTACCGGTAAACATTCATGCTAAGCATGCGTGTGTCTCAGGTTCGATTCCTGACGGATTTACTTTCGGAATTGTTTAACTCTTTGACCATTTTATATATGGTATGTTTTTTTTTGTATTTCTAAACGTTTTTCTGCGGATTATATGCTGTTAATCATAAATTCTTTGAACACTTATTATTTATTTTACTTATTCAACACTTTTATTATAGATACAATCTGGCGGGCTTATTATGAGACAGCAATCTCTTCCAACCAACTAGACAAAAATATATGAAAGAAGTTATGTGGTCGCAAAAAACATTCAACCGACTATCCATCCCCACGAAATCCATAAACACATACGTGAGCATATGCTCACAAACCCCACAAAGACGAACAATAACCTGAACATTCCTTTTCATATAAAGTGAGATATCAATCAAAGGAAAAGAAAGGGATGGCGGAGAGGAATGGACCTTTTAATGTCTTCTCTCTTGAATGTATTTTTTTGTCATCTATTTATTTTTCTGTGTTTTTTTTACATTCTTGTTCTACGTGTTCAAGGGTGTGGGCTGAAAAACATCTGGTGTCCCCGTGGCTGGGTTCGCCCTATATTGGTGGGGTGTATCTTGGCCGAGGGGATGTTATTAGACGAGCCCAGACCTTTTGATAGCTTCTGTATTTAACGTATTATCTGCAATTTATGTGTTTTAGAAGTGTTATTTAAATATATTTTGTACATACTATGTTGCTGTCAATAAACCTATAATTATTTATTTATTTATGAATGAAAAAAAAAAAAACAGGAATGAAACACGTTTTATTACTGACTAAAACTAATACTTCTTAAATCATTCCAAGGACGGAGTGAGTCTAACATTGGTTTGTAACTGATTCCAGAGTCTCACTTAAACTTCTAAGCAGTACACAAATAGCACTATATAAAATTTTGCCTGACAAAAGGATTCAACAGTTTTACCCTGCTTATCATCTTGGAAATTTAGTCTTCTTGCCATCGGGACTATGGATTTGATCTATCAAGATAGTTTACTTGATGAAGTGCAACAACTTGCACACACTATGAATAAATAAACGCACAGGCGTCTTTAATCTAGAAAAAAGCTAAAAATCACACTCGATCACGAGGCCTATCGTATTCGAAACAAGAATGGAAGTGGGAACCATATTCGCAATCACCAGGTTGAAAGGTAAAAGTTTTACAAAATTAGATGGCTATATTATTTATTTTATTTTATTTTATTAACAACACAATAGTGTCTTTTATATGCAAATGAATATATGACAAGTTATACGAGTACAAGTACTTAAAATTATTGGCAAAAAATACAAAACGTTATCTTAAACTAACATGTACAGGAGATACAAAAGCAGTATTAATAATATATTACAGTCATTGTTTAAAATTATTAATATTAACATATATATTTAAGTTTAATATATGTTATGTATGCCACAAAATATTACCAAACTTCACCAAGCAGACTTACGTAATTGTCGAAAACTTATTTTATAGTGGTAAAGAACTAAGATTTGTTTTTAGTGGAACAACGCTTACATAGAACAAAAATAGGATTTTTGTGGAATTTTATGGATAGATCTTGAGATATGGAAAACACATGGGCTCACTTCTAGAACGATATGCAAGTTGCTTTGCAGAATCGAAACCTTCCACATGTTGATGCAGGGTTACTCAACTCCAGAAGCAAAGTATTGTCCTTAATGTTTCGTTTATACTAGGTTATTTATATAAATAAAGGAGAGCACATTATATTTCTCTGTATTGTCCATTATAGCTACGTTTTATAAATCCGAAAATACAGAACTATTTTAATAAAGAGGTAACTTTAATAAACATGTTCAGTTATCTTCCCTTACCCACTTGACAGACAGGGAACACTTTGAATTACCTCCCCTACTTGTTGTTCTCTTTCCTGTTGAACATCTTCAGCGGGAATAAAGTGAAGCGCCAGCTCTCGATCCACTCCAAGATTGATGGTTATTAGCTTGCAAAGTTGCCAGGAGGAGGCAGCAGATCTGCTGGGAGATAACATGGAACAGCCCCTCTCTCCGAACCCTGCAGTTGAGCCAAGGACTGGGGGTGGTGATAAAAAAGCAAACTTTCCTTTTATGTGGCATTAATTTGCTTCTTCGATATGCGAAGATGTTTTAAAAATGAAATTAAATGAGGATTTTTTTTCTTGCTTACTTTATTATGTTGGTAACTCAACTGACTTCCAAACTGCTAGTTGAGGTTCTATAGGAAATTATTAGCTGCGGCTATTCGACAAGTTACTTTTTCGCATCTGCATATGTTCAGAAAAATATATTTGGTAAGAAAACTGCAGAAAATTTAAAAAGGGAAGACGAAATACCAAGAAATCTTTATATATTTTCCAATATATGTAGCAAATGTGTCAAGTGTTTATATACAATCACAATCTTTGACAAGACCTTCTAATAATAGCTCACTTCAAGCGCTGTCCAAAGCCACACACGCCACTCCCATCTTAAATATAAAAAAAATCTTTCTTTGATAATCTCCGTCATCTTCTAGATAAGACACTAATCTTCTTCTAGGGATAAAAATAACTGTCTCAGGGAGGCTTTGTTCTGATGGTACCCAAATAAAGAGCACCAGTCTGGTTTAAGAGTTTATTTTTATAAAACTTAATTAAATAATAATCTGGTAGGCTTACTGCCTGGCGACAAACTCTAGCAACCATCCAGACAAAAATAACGAAAGGAAGTTTCCTGTTTGTAAAAATAATTCAAATTAATATTTATTTCGACAAATTTTATTAACAATATAAATAACAATAGAAATGTGAGATCATCAATTGATGAAGAAAGGAATTGATGGTGAAAAGGAAAGGAAAGTCAGTCATAGAAGAGTTTTTTAGTCGTTATTGAGGGAGCAAATCTAACAATAATTGAAAATTGCTTCTAGGGTCTCACTGTATGTTAAAAAAGAAAAGCGGTGAACTGGAAAAGCTAATAAACAATCTCTGCTTAAATGTAGCGCAAGTACTCGTACATGATCGGTGTTGAATATCTTTGGCGAGATAAGAAGGGGTGGCCGCACAGTCAATGCAACAGTGTTAGAAGTACACCGCTACACGGGAAAAACCGTTCCACGACTGTTTGTTCCACTATGACGGCTGTCATGCAAATGGCGGCATCGCTATTTGACATTACGCTCACAACCAACGCTCTCTTGGAAACCAACGTTATTGGTTTGCATAGACAACGTTTTGTTACGGCCGCTACATAACGACACCGCTTTCTTAGGAAACCATAGCTTAAGAGAGTTGTTGACTCTTCACGTGTGGAATTATTGCTAAGACGTGCGATTACGAACAACGAGCTCCGTGTCTACTCCAGTATTTTTAAATTCAAAGTACCGATTACTGGGGTTGAACTCAATGTTATCTGTCATGCTTCAATATATCAGAATCACCAATAAAGATATGTTGAACAATGTGACGGAAAACCACATTTCATAAACTCGTCTTTTTTTTTATATATAAATGACTAACACACGTGAATCTTTTACAGTACACTCAAACATTTTTGTACTGAATGTTAAACCACACATTAGAAACCCACGTATTTCGAAAGATAATTTTTTCTCCCTGGCTCCATCCCAACTCACTGTCTGCGAAGACTGTTAGGGTCAGCTCTCCTCTTTCTCAGGTTGTATGCTCTTCTGTCCCGGACTACGTCCCCCAGGCTGTGCCTCTGCATCAGGCTATCTTTTTGCACCACCCATGAATTCTTTGGTCTTCCTCTGGTTGTTATTCCAGGAAGATCCTGGTTCACAATGTGATAGGGTGCTCTGCATCCAACGTATTTCGAAAGATAACTGTATAACGAATATGCCTTTAGTGTTCCAATAAACTTTGCCACTTTAAATAAAACTGTCCTCTGTCTACGAGTACATTAGATTGGAATGGGTCTTGAAATATTATTTACAATTCGTCTGGTTAACGGGTTATTTTTTTATTGGTCTTAGTTAACAATGGTTAGTTATTTTAGGGTAATCAATAAATAAAGAAGTCAAATTAATAAAATATATGGTGACGTAGATTTCAAAATAACGAACCAGAATATAACTTGTTTCTCGAAATAATGAACCAGAAAATAGCTTGTTTCTCGAAATAAAATACACAATTTGTTTCAAAGGTTAACAATTGTTTGTGTATAAGTTTAAGATAATAATGGGTAGTTATTTTCAGACATTATTGAATAAAAAATAGAATTAATATAATAAATTGCTAAGTAAATTTAAAAATGGGGGAATAGAATATTACAATCACTTGTCTGTCATAATAATATCAACAATGTGTCCTAGCGGTTAACAATTATTTATGTACAAGTCTTAGTTTACAATGGCTAGTTATTTGAGGGTAGTTTTGCTGAAAGAATTCTTACAGGCGACTAGAGCTTCCTTTGCTGGACACCTGTCACAGCTGTAAAGGACGGTTGGTAGGCTTGTTGTCGCAATTGTTGCGCTCTTGGGACTCGCATAAGAGGGGCTGAGAAGAAAAAAACAAGCCGGAAATACGTGTGAGAGGTTGTAATGAAGGATTTGATAAGTCATTAAAAGATTATGTTAAAAGTCACTTGAGAAAAGGAAGTTTAAAATCTGAGATGATCTCCGTGATCTAGTTCCAAAAGTTCCTGGTTCGATTTTCGTTGCAATTCGTTTTGAAAAAGGGTATCAGTCTGGATTACAGTACTTCATGCATCTTTATCATGTTTGTTGCATTTAATCCGCTAAGTTACACTATATGTTATACAGGATGGTGCAGAGGAAACGCATATTTTTTGAATGGCTACTATTTTGCAAAGAGAGGAAACGCATGTTTTTCATTTAAGCATAACATTGTTTATTTTCAAGATAATTCTTTGATGAATACAGGGTGTGAGGACTATATTTGATAAATTGCATAGTTCACGTCCCCGATATTGTAAATTCCCGACATATCATGTTTTATGAAACACGTGGTCTCGGTTAGTGACTGACAACAAAATATTTTTTGAATATTTTTTTAATACTATCGGTAAGATTAGGTCAATAAAAAAAACTCTTAGGTGGTCACCGCTTCGGGGTCCAAAACCATGTCCCGAATTGTAAAGAATTCCATGGTCATTGTTTGTTTAAATAAAAGGGTCTATAATAAAATCTACTTTGTAGTTGTTTTTGATTGTAAAAATGGAATATTATAATACAAGCAGTAACAGCTAGGGTAATAAGACCGCCCAGAGCTACGGTCCTTCTGTGAAGTCGCTAATGGACCAAAGTCCTTGTGTTGAAAAGATAAAAGCAAAGTATCATAAAAATCCATACGGTCCAGGATGAATAATAAACACCGTCTAGACTCCAAACCCTTTGTGCCGAATTGTAAAGAATACCGATGTCATTGTCTTTTTAAATAGAGAGTTTTAGTTTCACGGCTGTAACTAGGCGGCATTAGTATTTTTAAGTGAGAAGGAAATATTTATCTT
Organism: Odontocerum albicorne; assembly: GCA_949825065.1. Taxonomy (NCBI): domain Eukaryota; kingdom Metazoa; phylum Arthropoda; class Insecta; order Trichoptera; family Odontoceridae; genus Odontocerum; species Odontocerum albicorne. Next base: position 48,652,394 of record OX463844.1, on the reverse strand, counting down.
CTCTTTCTCGCGATCTTGCTATAAAAGAGGAGAAATTCGCGGGCAGCTGCCCTTTTTTTTGCGGGAGACTCGACGCTGTTAGGACGTTCCTCCAAAACGCTGGTCGCACGGAAGACTGCCAGACTCATTTTCGCTGCTGTATCACGGACGCTTCAGGACAACATCTACAATTTGGTGAATAGTATTTCTTTATTTTAGTGCTGGATTTCGTCCGGACGTTAAACCTTGGCTCAACTTAAATTCTAATTGTTATTGTAATTCCCCTTGCTAGAATCCACAACACAATCTTCGACCCAACTTAAAACTTTTTTTTCTTGACATACGTTCAAGTTTTTTTAATTTTTTTTTCTTTCATCCATAATATAATAAACTGTTTTGTTTTAAAATGATATCTTGTTTAATTGTGTCACCTTGTCCCGCTGAGAATTGAGAAAGAGTTACTCAGAGTTAAAGGAATCCAACGAACCCCTGAGATCTAAAGAGTACTTGCCTCTTTAAGAAGCCGGCTGAGTTGAGCAGGCGTGTCCCACCTGGGTAAGATTGATTGTTGGTGAATTGATTTATGTATTGAAATGTGTACATCTTATTATTGTTTCTAATATAGGAAATAGGTGTGACAGTAAATGAAGTAATAATATTGCACCTTTAAATTAATTGTGAAAAATAATGTCAGTCAAGTGTTGCCCTTCTTCGCGGTCACATATCTGCAGTCTCTCTTGAAAGTTATGCATCACTCTCACAAACATTTTTTCTAATATTCCTTTAATTTTTTGACGAAAAGAAACTTTTAGTGGGTGAAGAAGGGCAACCCTTTCCTGGCATTATTTTTCACAATTAATTTAAAGGTGCAATATTATTACTTCATTTACCGGTATTCATCAAAAAAATTATCTTGAAAATAAACAATGTTATGCTTAAATTAAAAACATGCGTTTCCTATCTTTGCAAACTACTAGCCATTCAAAAAACATGCGTTTCCTCTGCGCTACCCTGTACAATAAAAGCGTTATAGAATACGTATTGTATTGCATCCCACTTTCGTTGTGTGCATTACAATCTGAAACATTTATTGCCAAATTATATAAGTGAAAATTTTATTCATCTATGGAATTCTCTCTCTGCCTATCCGATTCTATTCACATAGTACCGCCTCTTCTTTTTGCTCCATCTGACGATAGCCTCACCCTCGTGGAGAAGTATCTCAGACAGGAGGATTTTATGAGCCCAGACCTTTTGATAGCTTCTCTTCTAAATATATTTCCTTTTCCATTGCCTTGACATAGTCGAATATGTTTAATTTTATAATATATATTTACTAACTATACTGCAATCAATCGACTTATCATTTATTTATTTCAAATCCTCTGGTCTGTTAAATATACAAGTTCCTGATCTTATTTCTGAGAGATTTTCTCACGATACGATAGTTCGTAATATTCCCATCCCTGATGTTTGAAAATGGGTCGTTGTTCTAGCTGTATCGGCTCTGGTTTCTATATTTTAAGGCATAATTAATCTGATACAAGTCTAGTTCTTAATACACGCCAGTGTCAAGCAATAGCTCTCCATAGAAACATTTTACGGCTCAGATTTTATTTAAACCTTTCTAGAACATAGATTACGTAAGGATGAATCTTCCATCGCTGATTTTATACTACTTTTGAACAATGATGCTTTTTGAAAATTTTGTAACGAGTCAAAGAATGTTATCGCTACCATAATTGCATGTCTCTTGAAATTATATACTCGTATTATTATGCTAAGTATCTAGCGGGTTTGACAGAGAGCATATCTCCATTATTCAATAATTAAAAAAAATCAACTGTGTTAGTATGTATCAGCGAGGTTTGGGCATTCCTATAAACATTATTAATAGCCTTAGAATTCAGTACCTCCCAAACTTTGATTATACTCGTATCTGACTCTCTATGTTGCCCAAGTTTTTCCAGAATTACCCTGGCTGGAGATTATGGTCATTAAGGCATTCAGGAAATGAAGAAGTCAATTATTTTGTAAAACATGCAATCCCTTAAGTATTCAAACTTAGCTGTCGATTTACATGTGTTTATTCGAGATCACATCTCTTTGAGAACTAGATATAGGTGCTGATGAATAAATTTTATCCGATAAGTAAAATAATGATATTAAAAAAAAATCTATTTCGAAAAATTTTATTAAAATAAATAAATAAATAATTAAATACTCCAATAAAGTTTATATCAACAATTCATAAGGCTAGTGACAAATCACTCTCAGCAGGGTGAACTCCTTAAACCAAAAAAGTCTAGCACCATGAAATACAATGAATATTATCCAAAAGCAACCCCAAAAAGGCTTTATGCCAAATGAACTACTAGGCTCCTTATTTCCATTTGATGTTGTGCGGTCGAAATTGGGGGTGGTTACTAGATTAGCACCTCAGCACATTCGGATCGGCATTTGTATTGAATTGTTATTTATGACCATCAGGGGCGGGCACTTTTATTAGGAAACTTTCCCATTGTGCTAAGAAGCAGAGCGGGCAGAAATGTTTATGCCGAGTGGAACAGTTCCACTCGGCATAAACATTTCTGTATTACAGTTTAAAGCACTCACCACCACAATGAACAAGTCTCTCATTTTGTAGCTTTGGTTGCTGCTTAAAACTTGGTTGAGACTGTTTTTAGATTTTATTTTCGATTTGTGAAACTGGAGTGTAGACTTTGTGTTATTTTTAGAGAACAAAATGTTTGAATGATGTATTTTTTATGTATCAACGTTTTGTTATGCAAGCAAAGCTCGCGTTTTTTGTATTTCAATTTAGATTATTTGTTATGGCGAAAGATTGCCGATATGTTTTAATAAGTTATTTGAGCAGATAAAAAATATGAATCATGCTGGAGAAAAACGCGCATGCATCAAATAAAACTGGGTACGCGAGTTAATCTGTCAGATATCTTAACCTTTTTAAAACTGAATTAATTCTAAGGTTTTAAATAAATATTCTTGCTTGTGAGTGTATTATTAACACTAAATGTAGCAATATGTTGTATTAGTTTAGATGACCTAAAACGTTCAAAATCGATACTATAGTATTATTTACTTCATTTGTTGTCATTGGGAACAAAAATATAACACAAAGTTGTTTACAAAGTGCATATGAATTCTTTGTCCATTATAACGAACGGCAGGTCTGAAGAGCTTAAAACAACGTATCAAAATGTAAACACAAATATTATTAGTCATAATTTTTATACTGATAGTTATATAATCTCACGAATTGTTGCAGCTCATAATTGAATTGTTGTGTGAATTTCGACGCTCTATAGTTCACTCCCAAGTCACTCGAACCCTCTAATCAGTTCACTCACGGATTATAACGCAAATATTAATTTAGTTCACCCCAGGCCGAAACAAATTCTCAGATTCACCCCTCGTCCCCCCTATTCGCAAAGGTAGGCGCCAAATTGTGTCAAGAGCACAAATATATATCTATCCCCCCATACATATATATTTATAACTATTTATCTTAAAAGTCACAGCGTTATTCCACTGCCCCTATTCCCTTACCCCTATTTTCGTGGTATATTATAATTTAAAATATTTATGCACACATCTCTATTCTTTCTTTCTATGTACATGTATATATTAACGCTCGTGACATGCATACAAACATAAGTATATTAATATGTAACATATTTTTTTACGTCGTCCTTTACTGTCCATGCAGTGAGTCTCTGGAATCAGTTACAAACCAATATAAAGGCGCAATTCGACTAAGGCAACACTGAACGATATAAGACATGCGACATGCTTCCTAGTGTTGCCTGCTCCTAGGTGTGCGACTATGTGCCACAAATTTTAACAATGTCGCATGCGGATTTCGACTCCCCAAATCGCATGCGCTTTGTCGTCAATACGTGTAGCATGCGTCTTAAACAATTCCATGGAGGCAACGTCAGTTTGGTACATTGTGTCTTTACAAACAATCGAGGCGGCTGCATATTTGGTAATAGTTTTGAATCGCAGAAAAAAAAAAGAAAGCCACGGTGTTAGAGAAGAGAATTATATGTTGGTAGTCAAGAAGCTCAGAATGATGAAATGCTGAACGCAAATTCTTGATTTTTTTTTCACATCGATTACAGTGCAATCGTATTTACTCACTAACTGCCTCAGTTTATATTTTTTATCCTGTTGTCTTTATAATCACTAATTTTATTATTCTATAACTCCGGTGAATTATGATAACCTTCAATAAACAAGGTTTTGATCAATATTCCACTCCATGTCGCACGCTACAAGTCGCACCGATCCGCTGACTTTCGGATAACGGTGACATTGTTCGACACGCTGAAACATGTCGAGAGGTGACGCATGCGTCCCGGCAACAACAATCAACACGTAGCATGCTACAAAGATACTTGCTTCTTGTCGCTTCGTGTTCCTTGTATTGAAAGATTGTGTGTCGCATGCGTCAATGCCGCATGCTACATGTTGCCGCAGTGGAATTGCGCCTTAAGACTCGCTCCGTCCTTGGCATGCTTTAAGAATCGACTGAAAAAACTCTTAATTTCTAGTCAGTAAAATAACGTGTTTATTCCTGATCTTTCTTTTCCTTTCCTCTCCACCATCCCTTCCTTTCCTTTTGATTGATGATATCTTACTTCATATGAAAAAGAATGCTCGGGTGATTGTTCGTCTTCGTGGGGTTCGTAGGTACATGCTCACGTATGTGTTTATGGATTTCGTGGGGATGGATAGTTATTTGAATGATTTATGCGACCACGTAACTTCATTTATGTTTGTCTGGTTGGTTGGAAGAGATTGTCGCCTGGCAATAAACCCGTCAGATTGTATTTGCAATATTTTTTTTAAATAAATAACATATATAATATATATACTATATATACTTTTTTTTTTTTTTTTATCCACTTTGCACGGATTTCTCCTGTTACACAAAGAGGGTTTGCTTCTAGCGTTAGCTTATTCGTTAGGAATAATATCAGCCAGGATTCTTCTCATACTGCTAGACGGTACCGAGAATATATCAACCGTGTCATTCAGTTGGTTCAATATCTCTATACCACGCGTGACTGAGTGTTTAGCCATGATATTCGTCCTGTAAGTTGGTATGTAGAACAGAGGGTGATTCCTTGCACGGATATATTTATTGGGTACATATAAACTTTGTGCTTCTAGAATCGCGGGACAGTTAAAGGAACCTTGGAAAACCTTTATTAGGAATATCGCAATGGATTCTTGCCTTCTTGTTTCAAGGCTTCTATACTATAGTTACACACCGTGAGAAGTTCGGCATGGTGAGCATATTTTGGGTAATCGCCCTTTGTTCTGTACCAAAGATATCTGAGGATTTTTTTTGTATTTGTTCTATATTGTTTTTATATTTGAGCTGGTGAGGAGCCCAAACCGTAGATGCATATTCTAATTTGGTTCTAATTAGATAATTTTATAAGTTTCGGAGGATATCGGTGCTGTTAAATTCTCTTGATATCCTCATTACAAAACCGAGTAGTTTGTAACAGTCCGATATCAAACGTGAGACATGGTTAACGAACGTGAGTCCGACATCGAAGGTTACGCCCAAATCCTTGAATTCAGAAACTCTGTTTAATGCCACTCCCTGTATATACTGATGGTGGATTGGTGAAAACGATCGACTATAAGATACACAGACACATTTATTAATGTTGAACAGAAGATGATTTTGCTCACTCCAGGAGACAAGGGAGTCTAGGTCCTGTTGTAACTGTGTACAGTCGGGAGGTGAATTGATCTTTTTGAATATTTTAAAGTCGTCAGCGAACAATAAACATGTCGAGGGACTTATGGAATTTTGAATGTCGTCTATTAATATGAGGAATAGTAGGGGACCTAAATTGGATCCTTCTGATATAACAGATCTTGCGATAAATTTCACAGAAGACTTGTTACGGATTGTTACGTATTGAGATCTTTCTTTTAGGTAAGATGCAAATAATCCAATTAGATTATCGCTGAAGCCAAGTTTGTGCATTTTCTTAAGTAATATATCGTGATCAACTTTGTTGAAAGCTTTTTGAAAGTCTGTATATATTACGTCCGTTTGTGAAAGTTCGTCTAAGTTTGACGCAATCTGTTGTGTGAGAGAGAGAAGGTTAGTAACAGTCGATCGTTTTGGCAAAAAGCCATGCTGGTTTCCAATAAGTCTTGTTGATACTTGGTGGGTCAATTGGTTGCACAGTACAGTTTCGAAAATTTTTGGAAGCAAAGAGAGAACAGCTACAGGTCTGTAATTATGAGAGTCTAACGGGTCTCCCGATTTGAAGATAGGGCAGACCCTGGTTGTCTTCCAGCTTACGGGAAATGTATTGGTATTTATGCTCAAGTTAAATATGTAGCAGATGTATTTATAACATATATGTATTTATAACATTAATATACGTACACAATTCTATCCTTTCCTCTCTAATACTCGTACTGTTATCCTTTCCACCACCCAAAATAACCATTTAAATATCCCAAATCCGTTTACAACATTCGATGAGGAGTTAGGTGTGCTTAAATTGGACCGATACTCCGAGCAAAAACTATCAATACTGTTGTAATTTATTTTTATCAAATAAATTACAATGTCTGTAAACCTTTGATAAAAATAAATTACAATGTATTTAAACCTCCACAGCGTTAATGCCTTAACTTCCTTCCGTGGTTGCAGTCCTAAGACTAGTTTGCAGCAATTTGAACTCTTTCTCCTCCATTCCCCCCTGTCCTGTGCGGCTCTTTTTAAGTCTGTATATGTTGAGCAGCGCACGTCCACCAACAGGTCCTCCAGGTACTCTCGGCGTGGGCGTCCCCTAGAGTTTGTCCCCTCGGTCATACCCTCCATTATTGCATGCAAGAGGCCCTCTTGTCGTATTATATGACCGATCCATCTTGCACGCCTTTCGGACAGGATCCTGAGCAGGTGCCTTCCTCCTTCGACTCGTTGGAGAACCTCTTCATTTGTGATGCGGTCTCTCCAGGAAATTCCTAATAGTCTTCTATAGGACCACATCTCAAAAGCCTCTAATCTTCGTCTATCTCTTTCGGATAGGCACCATGTCTCGCAGCCGTACATCAAGATACTCCATACATAGGTCTTGATGAGGAGTATTCTCAGTTTTAGGTCTATATTATTTGATTCTATTATTTTCGACCTTTTATTAAATGTAAGTCTAGCCTGATGTATACGGCTGTCGACCTCGCTCTTGGACCGACCGTCCCATGTTATTTTGCTCCCGAGGTAGACAAACTCCTTGGTGTTCTTTAGTGGTTTACCCGACATCACTATTCTCATCTGGTGATGCCTTAACTATGTACAACATATCAATAGTGTTGTGACATTGTCTCTGAATAAACAAGGAGTCTAATGAGATGGCTGATATGAACTGTTTGTCATGTTGACATTTAAATTAATTAACATTTTTTGTAGAGCCATTAGTAAGTGATAACAACTTGACTGTTTATTGAGTGTAAATGACGTTTACGTGGTGTGTAATGAATGCCAGTGATAAAGGTCAGAATAAAATCCTCCTGACGATTGATTTCTAAGGTAGTGCAGTTAAGTTATAGAGCAAATATAAACGATGGTAATAGAACGTAACATGGTGTGATTCATAATAAACGAAATGTGTTAAACTCAGCTAAACAATCCTGAAAACTAGTTCATAACATTCAACAATGAATCAACACGAAGATATTAGTTTAATAAGAGCAAGCGATTGTTGAACAGAAGGAAAGTTTCCCTTGTCAGAATAATTGGGCCAAGTCGAGTAACAGCATCAAAGTATATTTAAGGAAGTGTTAATGGTGGTGTGCCACAGGGTAGAGGGTGTCACTCTTGATGTCGGTCTCCAACTTAGTAATTGTCTGGAGGAGATGCAGCCGGTTGCAACATTCAGCAGTAAGCCGCATTCCCATTGCAGCTAAGGCTTCTGCGATAAACTAAGTTTGACAGCTTACCCGCACTTGAGTAAATAGGAGTCGCTCGACGTGGGAAGTTTAGTAAATTCGAAAACAAGAAAATTTTAAATGCAGTGGACGAATCAAATTATTTCGTCGTTTTTAATGTTGTATAACGCGTTCGTTGTATATATTACATTATAACAAGGTGGGTTAACAACCTTACATAAATATGTTACGAGTACACCAGACTGACCCTTTTTGAACAATAATGGGGTGCCAACGGAAATCAAACATAACTGGGACCTCCTTTTTTTTCCTTTTTTTTGTATACCTTCAGGAATCGAAACCAAAACCCCAAGGGGGAAGACAAACTTATTTTCAATTAATCGTTGTTGACGTCGTCTTTTTAGGTAGATTTTAATAAAAATACAAACTACCGCAGAAGATTTCGAAACTCATCTATTGAGTCATAAAATACTTTCGTTTTAGACATCAATTTTAATTTTCAGTTAAAAAACTGCAATAATAATTTAATCAACGATATTGCGATTTATCATGTTACGACTTACTGCGATTTATCATGTAACGCTTTCGTATACTTTAAGTAGAATTTCGCTGGTTTTGACGTGAAAGATTTCGAAAAACTCTCAAACCTGGTTTTCATTAGAATCCCCCCTCCCCCCTCCAAAGCGTTTTACAGCGATCGAAACAGATGATATTTAAATGGTGCAGGGTCAGGTGAGTATGGTGGACGAGGAAGAACAGACTAGTCTCACTCCAAATTATTTTCTTGTATTACTCTTGCCGTATGAGGTTTTGCGTTGTTATGGCGGAGATCAACATTCAACATATGTTGCAACAATAATTTATTACCTGCGCAAAATGAAATGTTTCCAATAGAATAATGTACGTTTTTCGAGAGAAATGATCAAATGAATACGTAAAAAATACCATAAAACGGAAAATATCATTTCCTTTCACTCAGATAGAGACAACCTCCGTGGTCTAGATGGTAAAACGCCTGTCTCCCAGTCCGAAGGTTGTGGGTTCAAATCCTACTGGAACCCAGGTTTTTTTTAAAAAGGACTCCTGTCTGGTATTCACTTAAAGCAACTTCAATATATTTCTGAATTTTTGGAAGAGATTGCCATATGGTAATAATCCCGCAAATTTGTACTGTTTACAACTAAAGTGTAATACAATACAGAGGGCTGTGGGTTCGATTCCCGTTGGAATTAATTTTTTTTATAAAAGTGTTTTAGTCTTCTATTTCTTTAAGGTATTGTTTAACATATTTTTTTATTGGTTAGAAGATATTGTCAAATAGTAATAATCCCACTAGGTTGATCTATATACAGCAGAAGTTTTATACAGTACAATACGAGTATAGACGAAATTTAGCTGATTCTTGCGACCAGTGCCGGAAGAGCGTCTTTTTTATGTAAATCATTTTGTTATTTTAAATATTTGAGAAACATAACTTTAGCCCACTGCTTTGCTCGAAGGGGGAGGGTCGGATATATTATTAAATTGGAGTTAAATCACAACGGAAACTGCATGTATAAATCTACATTCAATTTCCCCTCCTCGTGTCTTTGGGGGTAAACAGAGGTTCTCTAGATGAACGCATCTGGGCTCTAGAGCCCAAAGGCGTTCATCTGGAATGTTTATGTACATGAAACAATGTTTATGTACAGTAACTCTAGAGTCACTATACATAAACATTGTTTAATTCGTGTGGTGAGCAGGAATACTTCAAAACTCTTTGTTTGTATTATGATTTATGTTTGTTTTTTTATTTTGTTAGAAAAACCTTTTTTCTGGACGTCATATTTTATCTCACAAAACAAATGCTGCCTTTTCTAGAAGTGATTAAATTTATACATACTTACCATCACACCATTTCTCTGTCAGAGTAGGCATAGAAGATTGAGCGCCAGACTTTCATATCTCGACACACATCCTTGAGCTCTTCCACAGCTTCTACGATTTCTCTGACTTTCTTTGTTTCCTCGTTATAAAATATAAAATACTTGATTCAACTTTACTCTCCTTAATCTTTCTCTACTACGTTTTCTACTCATACCAACACTTTATATTCCTTTTATTGATCTTTCTACATTAATTTGTTCTACATGGCCTAGCCACCTCAGAGTACTCATCTTCATATAACTCATATAAAGTCTTAAGGTCACATTCATCCTATATCGCTTAATTTTGTATTCATGCATTAAACACTGTTGTGGACTATCATCGAAGCAGATTTGAACTATTTTCGGTTTGAGTGCATAAATTGTAGTGCCCTACTAACTTTGTTTTCTATCGCTGCACTCTATTAAATTTACATCTTTTGGAAAAGACATTTGATGAAAAAAATTAATTTGAAAAATATTAAATTAACAGCATTTGTTTATTAAATACTTTTTTTACAGTGTACAATATGACCGATTTATTACCCAAGTGAAGATCTCTTCTTAACAACTATAAAACTGTATTATTAAATTGTTATCAAATATGAAATATTTACCTTTTTTATGTAAAGAAGTTAGAAAAAAACAAAAAAAAATTACTCTACCAGGAGAAGGAAAATGAAGACTAGAAAGGAGAATAGTGGTAAACTAGGACAACGACACTTTACCATTGAAGGGAGATGTAAAGTTTATGAATCTGCTTTTTTAAGTTCTTCAACAATGGTGTGAGTCTTGTAAAAGCTGGTTGTGGAACAACCTTCGTCTTACATCATGGACAAAATAAACGTGAAAAATGAAGATCGATTAATTGCAGTAGCCAAAATTCCATTTCGAATTTATTATGGTTCAATTCAGTGTTTAAAAGTTCATAGGTGTTTGAATATTTGATTTCTTGTTTAAAATCCCTCGCCTAAAACTAAGACAGTGAAAGCTAAGCATACCATTATTTGCCGGAATTATAAAATTTACATACATATGATATATTTATATCATCACGCTGTGTTTTTTACGGGGCAGGCAGATATAATAGATATCCAAACTTTATTATCAAAGAACACAGCTTTTGCCTCCTCTACATTTATATATCACGTCATGCTGAATCTTCTGTTATTCGTACTTCTCACTTAAACTTTTTTATAAATTTGGTCTATTCTGACTAGAATTTTTCCTCGGTTCATCTACAGGCGGCCCTCGACTTTTGTACATTCTACTTTCGCACAATTCGCTATTTCGCTTATTTTAACAAATTCAATTTTTTAAAGGTTTTTGCCGATAATGCAAAAAATGTTCGCTTCCATGCAGTCGCCGACGATATTGGAGACTCGTGGGCTGAAATAAAAGAGTCAACAATGAAAGGTTTCCGGAAACAATTATGCCCACAAATGATAAGTGATTTTATTAATTCTGAAGAAACTCCGGAAACTATCACAGATGAAATAGTTAGCCTAATGAATGAACTAAACTTGGACGTCAACAATGCAGGTGTTAATGAGTTGATTGAATCTCACTAAGTATCTCTGTAAAATGAATACTTAAATGAGCAACAAGAGTTAAATGAAATACACAATGAAAGTGAGGAAGAAGAAGCTGATAAAATTGTCAAGACTTTGACAGTAAAAAAATATGAATGAAGCCTTCATGCATCTTGACTTATTTTTTGACTATCATGGAAGAATGTGATCCCAATGGAGAACGTGTATCTTAAGTACGTAGGGCGATTGAAAAAGACACAGCATGTTATAGAACTCTTTATCAAGAAAAGAGAAAAAAAAGGGTGGTATTCAACTAACTCTTGACAAGTTTATAAAGAAAACACCTGAAAGCACTTACTTGTAAACACGCCTCATGAACTTAATTATGTATATTGATAAATAAATATTTAAAAAATATTATTGATAAATAAATATTTTAAAATACAATTTTTGATGTTTTTTTTAACATCCCTCTACTTTCGAACAATCAACATTGGCACACATTTTCAGGAATCAATTATGTGTGAACGTCGAGGGTCGCCTGTATTTATTACACGCAAACCTAGCACTCCTTCCTCGTATAGTCGCTTAGTTATTCTTTTGTTGTTCATAAAAATAGTTTATTTTACTTCCATACATTGTTAATTTGTCGCAATGACGATTATGATTATATTTCAATTCAACATTTAAAGAAAGCTTAAATGAATTTAAATATATTTTTATTTTTCTTGTCAACGAAATTCCATTTTGTACTCAATCGACAAAACACTTTGACATCAATGTCAAGTGAAAAAGAATAGTGAAACGCAAGGATAAGGGAGAGGAGGCTCGACGGAAATAAGAAACCTTAAGGAAGAGATAGGAGTCCTTATTGTTCAGCCGTCATTCGAGACGGAACAGCGGGAGGAAAATTATTAACAAAAACAAAAACCGAAGCAAGTAAACTCTGCGTGATCTAATTTTTCTTGGATGAAAGAAACGTATTGTGTAGATTAGATTATTTAAGCTTTATAAAAAGAAAACGAAAGAGAAAACAATAAAACATACACAATCACGCCATTTCTCTACCGGGATAAGCAGAGGACATAACGATAGACTTTCCCTGTGTTTTTTTTATTTAAAAAAAGGTGCCGGAGCTCACTTCTTGTCAAGTTTTTTGTAAACCGTAAAAAGGTGGTGGAGCGCCACTCCACTGCGCTCTACCGCAAATAAAGTACTGACAGTGCTTTTTTAAAAAAAAAAGGTGCCGGAGCTCACTTCTTGTCAAGCTTTTTGTATACCGTAAAAAAAGGTGATAGAGCGTCGCTCCACTGCGCTTCACCGCAAAAAAAGCACTGGACTTTCCTATCTCGTTACACTTCTATATCCATACCCTTTCTTATACAGTTTCTACGATTTCCTTATTTCAGAATGTTATTATCTTGGTCCAACCATACTTTACTCGGTCTCCATACACGCCTTTCACTCACATTTATACTATATATATTTGTTTTATTAGTTTTTCTTCATTTATATATGTTCCACATGCCCAAACCATCTCAATTTGTTCTTTTTCATCTTATTTAACACATTAACCATGAGTTAACATACATCCCGTATCACTTCATTTTGTATTCTGTCATACATTGTCACTCCATGAATTCTTTTGAGTGCACGTATTTCTACAGGACTTTTTTTCAGTCTTTTCCACGTCCGCGTTTCACTCTCATACATCAAAGGGGGCACCAAATTTCAATTGTGGACTGTTGTCTTAGCAGATTTTGATACTGTCCAGTTCGAGTAAATATGTTTTAGTGCCCCGTTGATTTTGTTTCCCATCGATACACGCTGTTCGATCTACTCATATTTGCACTATATGATATGTGTATATATTATTATCGATTCACTCACATTTACACTACCTGGGTATATCTATCGGGAGGATGGTATTGGATGAGCCCAGACCTTTTGATAGCTTCTCTCTTAAATGTATTTTCTGTCATTTATGTGTTTTTGAAGTGTATCTAAATGTATTATTTACATACTATGTTATGTAGCTATCAATAAATCTGTATTTATTTATTTATATCTGTTTTGTTTGTCTTTCTTTCTATATGTTCCACATGCTCAAACCATCTCAGCATGCTCTTCTTCTTCTTCATTAACACAGCTTTAAGTTCACATTCATCCCTTATCAAAAAAATTAGTAAAAGGAAAGTAAATGTGACATATGGGAAAAAACGTAATATTGGAGTAAGTTGAGATATTCTGTTATTTGGGTTGTATTTTCTCAGATGATGGAAGAGTTAAGAGTGATATCGAACGGCGTGAAGCAACATTTAACAAAGTCAATGAGACACCATAATATAATATACATATACTCAAACCGGATAGTATCAAAATTTGCTAAGATGACAGCCGACAACTGTATTAAATAATTGAATGAAGAAAAATTAGCAAAACTACGCGTCCGATTTGGCTGAAATTTTGACAGTAGCTGTCAACAAGAATGTACTACGCGATAAAAAATTGCTCTTGCGATAGTGGTGCCATCGGGCGGTGAGGCTAAGTACTTATCGGACCGCCCTCGTAAATATACTCCTATTCGTCTAGTGCAAATGTTTGTGAAATTTATATTGTACGTCCAAATAAATATAAATACAGAAAATATATTGGAAATATGAAAGTATCGTGTTAAATAATACAGATTTTTGTATTATTTCTCGAGGCATCCGACTAATCGAGAAAGCAATCAGTTTTTAAGCTTTCCCGAAGAAAAAAGTCGAGGTAACGCGAGCCGAGCGTAGGGGTGGGGGAAGAAAGAGGAAATTGTTGTATTTTCTGGCTTTGTGTGCGGCAACACGGAACACCTGTTCCGCGTTATGTGATCCGGGGAATTTTCCAATAGCCCCTTTTATTCCCTGCTCCAAATATTGGGCCTTTAGTCTAAATAAAAAAAAGGTCCGAAAATTACATTGTGTCTAAACGAGTTTCGTATTGTGTTTATTTTTCAAAGTCAGCCTTTAACAACGCACGACGAGCGAGAATTTTAATTTGATACCCATTACCTCTTGGTCCACTGGTTTACGATAAAAAAAGCGTAGGATTATTTTGCGAAGAGAAAATAATTATTGTTTTTTTAATAAAATAAATGAAACAGTGTTTTTCTTTGTATTTCCTATATTTATAAACACAATCATATAATCAAGCTATTTCCCTGTCTGGGTAGTCAGAGAGAGGAGAGCGTCACACTTTCTATTGCAACATCTTTCTCCTCTTCTAAATTTATAAATCTCATACATACGATGCGTGTTCAAGGGTGTGGGCTGAAAAACATCTGGTGTCCCCTTGGCTGGGTTCACCCTATGCTGGTTGGGTGTATCTTGGCCGGGGGGATGTTATTAGATGAGCCCAGACCTTTTGATAACTTCTGTTTTTTAATGTATTATTTTTTATATGTGTTCTTGAAATGTGTCTAAATGTATTATGTACATACTATGTTGCTATCAATAAACCTGTATTTATTTATTTAAGATGCATAGCTGTGCGGTAACGAACTGGACTACCGTGTGAAAGGTCACCGATTCGAACCCCTTGCTGTGCTAACGACACAGACATTTTTCCGTTAGTATTCGGGGTATAAGAATACACATGACTTTGGTCATATCTATTATTTAAAAAAAGAGAGGAAATATGCCAGTGCACTTCAATTGTCTCACTTCGGAGTGCCGTCGGATTCAGTACAGCAGTGTAGTCGGTAGTTTACTCATGTGCAACAGTACACTCAATTAATGGCTAAAATAATGGCATAGCCTTATTTTTCAGCTAGCTTGACGTTGGAATAGCGAGGGGATCTTTGACAGCTAGGCCCAGATATACAGCTCTAACGATTTCTTGGACTTTTACATATCTTTTCAAAATGTCGCACCTTCCACTAAAATTTTCACTATATATTTATCTGTTTTATAAGTCTTAAAAAAGTAATTAAATAACACAAAAACAATTACGAAAAAATGTAAAAATTATCTCCAAGTTTTTCAGTCAAAACGTAGGATTAAGAAAACAACCCTGCTTTACTCCATAACATACATAATACAACGAACTAGTCGTATAATTGTCAAATAGTTGCATTTTAATGATTTGTTTTCCTTTGTCAATGGTCTCAGCTTCTCTTCAGGTACAATAGTGGACGACGGCAAATGGTGTTAGTTTCTTCCTTATGTGCAGCAAAATAAACCATTGGTGTCGGAGGTCTAACTGATTCAGCTAACAAAATAATAAGGGATCTCCTGTCAGGCTTATAAATATATATTTCCATATACATAGTCTTTATTGAAAGCAACACGTACAGAATAATCATATTGAGATGACAAAATAGAGTGACACTTTCTTATTGTGATTTCGTGGTTTATATATGGTAATTATGTTGTTACCGACTGCCAGCTGTCTTTCTATCTTTTGGGAGGTCATCCTGGAGGTCTGCTTGTTTGGGGATACTGTCCCTGGTCATTCTTACGGCTCTTGGTTCCGCCATTCTGGATACGTGTTCGTTCCAGAACCTTCTTCTCTGTTGTCCCCATCTGACAATATCTTCAACTTCGCACATCCTTCGAATTTCTGTGTTTCGTACTCTATCACGAAGGGTTTTACCAGCGATACTCCTGAGTACCTTATTTCGCTGGTTCGAAGGAGAATTTGGTTCTGACAGTGTCAGCTCTGGACTCCATGCTGTATATCATTATTGGGCGGACACAGGTCTTGTATATCCTCACCTTGCTTTGGATGTTCATATACTTGTTTTTCCAGATAGTGTTCTTTAAAATATATATTACTTGGACGAATTCCTTCCTTATGAGTTTTCGGCATGGCAAGGCCACACCATTAACCTGTTCCCCGCGGGGAGCACAAACGCCTGTGATCTGACGACAATCCAAGTTTCAAATCACAAATACTTAAAAAAAATGACACAAAACCGAAATAAAAATTGAACTAAAATTTAAAATAATCTTTATTCTAGCGACATCTCTGAAAACCTTGTCAAATAATATATTAGTTTATGAGATATTGTTGAATAAACAGAGCGCCGATTTTTTTTGGTTTCTCAATATTTCCAGCATTAACAACCTGTCTCGCGGATCGAGTCCTGCGATGAGTCTCTCTTACGTAAATAAACATTACTAAGTCTCTCTTACGTAAATAAACATTACTAGTGCTATATGCATTTGATTGGGTGAGTGTCATGAAGTATTGATTTGATCGTAGCATTCCTTTGTTTATTTTACGTAATGTTAAGTTTATCTCCTTTATTTAATGAGTCTCCTTAAGAGTAATGACTATTATTTATTATCAGAAAATTACTTGAGTGTCATGTTTACTTGGTGTTGTAATCAAATATCAGTGGTTCTAAACAAAATATGTGTTTAAACTTAGAAATTAAAAAACGCTGAAATTATGCCGCGCACAGGATTCGTGGAATTTGATTTTTAACGCGGTGAACAGGTTAAAATATTATTAAAAGACACTTGTGTACGTTCTTATACACGTGGGTTACTACAGATTGATAAATTACTCTTACAACTGTAAGCAAATTGCTATGGACATATTTAAATTATGTAAGGTATCGAGTGTTTCTAGCATGAGTATGGAAACTGATCTAAGCAATATTTTAGGGACAATAAACGATGATGTGAGTAACTTAATAAATAAATAATAATTATATTTTTTAGTGATTCCTGAAAAAGGAACTGGAGGGTAAGCTGCTAGAAAGGAGATGCGGTGTTTAGGAGTCGAAAAAAATTATATTTGAATGAAAAACAAGTTGAGAAGAGGACTATTACTGAAATTTACTGTTTTAGTTGTAGTATTGAAACCTTATTCAATCTTGAGAATTTAGAAATTACCTTAGCTCATGTGTAGAATTCGAAATTACCTTAGCTCATGTGTAGATTTCGAAATTACCTTAGCTCATGTGTAGAATTCGAAATTACCTTAGCTCATGTGTAGAATTCGCAAACCGCGATCAATATCAAGCAAGTCATTTTTCGTAATCACATGTATAATGAATTCTGAAATATTGTATTTATTTTTCTTATCGACAACACAATATTTATAAAATACATAATTTTAATGAAAAGGTTTACCGGAAAGTATAAGTACATAACAATGGCGAAAAAAACCCTTTAATTTTGGGGATATAGAGTGCCACTTCACAAGGTAAAGCCTGTGATGTAGTGGTCTCCTTGCTTAATCACAAATTTGATATATTTTAATATTTGAAGCAATCTCATTTTCCTTATAAAAATAAAAAATAAATTTCTTATATAAAGAACTTAGCCGTTATGCCAATTTATTGTGTATCTTTTTAAAACTTTAATATATAAAAATATTGTTTTTATTTTCAAATATTTTTGACCTCCGTATTCACGTTTCAAATATAAATTCTTCCAACTAGTGTTATTGGGATCGATACCCGATTTTGTCTTCTATTTGGGCCAGGCGCTCTTAAAAATACCTTTATATTTTTTTAAATAAATTCGTCGCGGATAAATCTAACGATATTAATATTCTGTCTTCATAAACTCTCAAACTATCAAACTAAATAGTTTAATTAATGAGACATCTTAAATTTTAAAGAATGATGAATTGGCAAGATTCAAGTTTAAATAATGTGGTTATAAAAAAATTGATATAAGAAAACGCTATTCAAAAAAATTTCAGAATTAAGAGAAATAATAAAATCTGTATGGATATTGAATAGGTTATATATGTGTCAAGATAGAAAAATCTGGCGTTGTATCCTCCCCACCTTCTCTATCAGGGAAACAGCATGATGTTATATATGTTTCGAATAAGATTTTCAATGCTCGATAATGGATAAGATACGGAAAAAAATAATGTTTTTCTTTATTACTTGTACCAATGATTGTTCAATGAATGAATAGCGTACGAGGTAGATGTACGTCGATGAAATGGTGGAATGGTACAGTTAGACAAGTTAAGCTACGGTTTCCTAAGAAAGCGGGTTCATTTTATAGCGCACGTATCATGATGTGATGCTGTCGCGCCGCCAGACGGCAGAAATGAGAAACCACAACTGTCAGTTCGAAACGTCAAATTGACGGCTCTCGATATTATTCCACATATTTTGTTTTAACCGGGCTTTTCTATAGTATTTGCTCTTCACATTATATAAAACTTCATTATTTCTTACAAAATCAATCAATATTTCTTCATTTTCGCTGGTCCAAATTACGTTTGCACTCATTTTAAATTTTAAAATGGTGTCCGCTATACGAGAAAAAACCTTCCACGACTGTTTGTTCCGCTATCACGGCCGTCATGCAAATAACAGCATTGCTGTTTGACATTACACTCACAACCAACGCACTCTAGGAAACCAACGCCATTGGTTTGCATAGACAATGTTTTGTAACGTGCGCTATATACCGACACAACCAACGCTCTCTAGGAAACCACGCCATATGGTTTGCATAGACTATGTTTTGTTACGTGCGATATATAACGACACCACTTTCCTAGGAAACCAATGCTTTAGTGAGGGAAATGATATGCATCTACATTTTGGGCTCCTTAAATTTAACATAGAACGGCATAATTATTTTAATGAGTTGGTTCGAATATTATTTCTTAAGCGTTAGAAAAAATCTACGTACCTGTTTATACATATACAAATTTCTGAAAGGACAAATTTTGTTAACTTTTGTTGAATGTACCGGACAATTATTTACGCCATTGTGGCTTAAGGTTGTTTTGGTGAGTTACTTGTCCTCTGTACATATTCTGTAAGTTACAAATAATAGTTTCAGTGAGTAAGAAAACGCTATTGAGGTGAACTTAATGGTCGGGAAAAGCGCTATACCACACGAAACCAGTTCGTAATTGGTTTAACACTTTTATCTCATGGTAGGATTAACTGATCTTCACTTATTTCTATCTTAGTATACGTCTTTTGCTTCTGTCACATCTATAAACTGTGTCATATACATAATTATAATTGATTTTTTGATCTCCAAAAGACTACAAAATGTGCTTTAAAAAAATTGCAGGTTTCAAGCAAGGTTTTCTTATTTATTTCAAATCCACCCTGTCATATAGCTCATGATTGAGCATTGTGACTCGTGTGATAGCCCTTGATGACTACTTTTCACCCATTCTTGCACTCCGCGGTTCAAAAATTAGTAGTCAAGGGTAGTTCTATGGTGTATTTTTCATAGCCAGTTCAACACATTGGGACTCTTCCTGTAGTGCGTCGTCCTTCCATGTTTCCAGTGACAACAAACTTCTCTAAACTGTCACCTTGGCAATGAGCAAAGAATCGAAAGATCGTCCTAGACATGTTGTCGATAAACTGTCGGTTATTTTCAGTTCATCCACAATGGAGGCATTAATTTGTCTAGAATTCGAAGTGTAGCCCCTTTTTCAAAAACATTTCAAATGCACATTCCAAATTTTAATTTACATTTCAAATTCAAATTTTCATTCCAAATTCAAATTTTCATTCCAAATTCAAATAAACGTTCCAAATTCAAATTTTCATTCCAAATTCAAATAAACGTTCCAAATTCAAATAGGCTTAAAAAATGTTACAGCAAAATGTGTGAAAGATTTCTAACGATGTTAACAATAAAACAGTAAATAAAGCAAAGAAACCAGACATTATCTCAAGGCTGGCAGCACTGAGAACAAAAGCGCTGACGTGGCACGTGTGAAAAGAACAGCGGAACAAAACAGCAAATCTCATGTAAATAGGGATTTCTCTTTAACGGGGAAATTCCTCAAAACTTCCATTGTTCCAAGTGCTAAAGTTTCATGACAAAATAAACAAGTTTGCTTTATCGCGCCTATTTGAGAATGAATAACAGTGTTTTTGGCTGTTTGAGGCTTAATAATAATGAAATTGAATAAAAAATAAAACAAAACGAAACAACTAGTTTGTTTTCCTTTTGCGAATAAAAATGTCTTTAACGGGAAACGAAACTTGGAATATGACAATGTTTTTAATAAAGATTTTAGTCTACCTTTTATTTTAGACCTCTTTAACACAGTTATTATGAAAACCAGAATATTATTATATTTTGACATAAACATACATACGTCAAGTCACATTAGTATATACACCGAGTTATGCACTCTATTATTTGCATAATTAAAAATATGTTTCATTTAGTTGACATCGTTTTTTTCGTCTTAATCACTCGTACATTTTTTATCATTAGTTTTTTCTACGTGCTAAATCGTCGGTGGTCGTAGTTTCATGTTAAGTAGTCATGCTAAGCAAACGGCGTTCCTAGTTCAATTTCAGGTCGATTCTGAACTGTTTATACTCTTAGGCTATTTTACATCTGAATTTATATTTATCTCAAACTGTTTCTTCAACGCAGACCTTGCACTTCTGATTTGTATGATCGCTAAGTCATACATAATCATTCATTTTCTCTACATGTCCAAACCGTCTTAGAGTTCCTTTCTTCACCTTATACAGAATGTCCCGTGCCTCCACGTCAAGCCAGTATCGAGGAAAAAGCCAGCTTTTGACGGTTCAGAGTTAAAAAAAATCTTGCAAAAGCCTTATACTTTTTGAGTTATAGACATTTCTTGTTTAGTCAGGATTTCAAAATGGTACATTTTTTTCAATAATCAAAGATAAAATTCAATAAGTTTGAGCGCGACAGACGATGAAGCGCATAAACGAGTTAGAGTAAGACAGCTAGTGTCCCCATTTGACATGAACTAGGGTGAGACAGATATAGTAGTCACCATTCGACGTGAGTTAATATGAGACAGGTAGTACACTAAAGTGTCATAATTAAATACGGATTTTTTATCATAATAATTTTTTATCGGCTCTAGTTATTATACTACTGAGGGAAAAGGTACCCAATCCTAAAGCTACGGTTTCCTAAGAAAACGGGTTCGTTATATAGCGCACGTTACAGACGTGATGCTGGCGCGCCGCCAGACGGCAGAAATGAGAACCCACAACTGTCAGATGAAAATGTTATTCCACATATTTTGTTCCAACTGGGCTTTTCTATAGTCTTTGCTCTTCACATTATATAAAGCTTCACTATTTCTTACAAAATCAATCAATACTTCGTCATTTTCGCTGGTCCAAATTAAATTATAATCTGGCGGCGCGCCAGCATCACGTCTGTAACGTGCGCTATATAACGAACCCGTTTTCTTAAGAAACCGTAGCTTAACTGTAGTATCCCCTGACCATGCAATAGGCGCAGTATCTGTCCATACACGCTCTAACGTATTCAGGCCGGAAGGTTTTGAACCTAAGTAGTACAGTAAATAACCAAGAGAATTAATAATGATGTTTGATAATCAATTCGATTTGACGATGTATTTATTACGAAGCTATTGTTTAGAACCACTGTTTCTGTTTGACTGGTAAAATATTAATTAGTGTTAAACACAGATTATCAAAAACGTGCATAAATATTATATAGCGTGAAAAGGCTAGAAACACGTTCACTATTTTGAAATCAGGAAGCCTTGTGATTTTCTATGTGCCTCACAAATAAAAACGCAGTCCTGAAACAATTTATTTATTTTAAAAGAGAATATTAAAAAAACGATCAAAGTATGAATATGTATATTTTTGTTGTTGTTAAGCTAGAATTAGGTTGGGTTATTTCGGTCTGCTGAGTTTTGTAGATAACACGAAATAAAATTGTCAACCCGATAGTAGAACAGCTGTTAACAAATTGATTAGTTGTTTCCAGAGGCGACCTCAAGTGCTGGACAAGTTAGGCAACGGCTGCGGGCATTATTTTCGATAAGCATTTAAGACACATTTTACAAAATACGTAAAAAAAAGCCATTGACGCTTTAAATAAATTTACGCATATAAAATTCTTTGCAATTATAATCTTTACTTATAAAGAAAGCTAGACTAACGAAACAAGTAGACTGTAACAAAAATATATACAAATTTGTATCTAGTCTTTTCAAATTTTATGATTTGTTTTGTGTGTGAATAAATAATTTTTAAAATAAGTGTTTCTATTAAAAAAAAATGCATATACTGAATAACATTCATTTGTAATCTCGTTCTAATTTTTTTCAGACATATTATATTTATATTTCAAATGTTTTTATTAATTGTAAAATCAATAACAATATTTTTCATTTATTTTGTATAGAGTTCTGATGGTGTTGCAGAATTTTGTAAATGCTTTCAGAAGTAAACGTGACAGTGGTCTGAAAAAATAAATGCTATATAGGAAAAAACAAAAATACAAGAAAAATATTAGCATGGTTGACAATCTAACAGTTAATGAAAATATTTCCGTTAAATACGATATAATCTTAGAGCTGTTGCCACATCGGCAATCCCTTTCAACAAATCAGAAATATGCATTTGAAAGACAAGATACGAGTGGTTTTGTTTTGTAACCATTGGCTATCGGTTATCGAAGGTATAAAAAATTTGTATTATGATTTTTATTACCTTAATGAAAAAATTCACCAGGTGACAATATAAGACAAAATAGGGAATGGAGTGATTAGGGATGAACGTGAATTTAAGGCTGATGTGTTAAGCAAGATGCAGAAGAACGCCCTGAGATAGTTTCGTCACGTATAACGAATTAATGAATAAATACTAAAAAAATAAATAAACAGTAAAAATGTAAGTCAAATGCGTAGAAGAAGAAGACCAACGAAAGTATGGATGGATCATACATACAAACATACAGTACCCGGCGGTAAGTAATGCACATCGGGGTTAAGAAAGAGACTGTCGGCCATAATCGGCTAACTTCGGCTTTGTAGAGCGTCGACTTTATCATTCATACACGTGTTCGATCGCGATTTGTCAGTCGTTGTCAAACGTTCTAGGGTATATGAATGATAGAGATGACGCTCTACAAAGCCGAAGTTAGCCGATTATGGCCGACAGTCTCTTTCTTAAGCCCGGTGTGTATTACTTACTGCCGGGTACTGTACCATCACGTCATTTCCCTGTCAGGGTAGGCAGAGAGGACACAACTTCATATTTTTGGAACTCGACATAAATTTTTAGCCTCTTCCATATCCATACACCTTCTCATACAACCTTGACGATTTTCACACTTTTTACTTTTTCTTCTTTTAGAATATCATTCACTTGATCTAACCACACGTTCCTTGAACTTCCTCTCAAACACTTTTCACTCACATCTGCACTGTACATATATCTGTTTTGAGGTTCTTTTTTTAATTAATTTATTCTATAAAACCATATCCCAAACCATATCAACTTAAGTTCACATTCATCCCTTATCATTTCATTTCATATTCTGTTATACATTGTCACCCCATGTATTCTTCTCATTGTCCTCCGCCTCCTCTCAGTCCATTTCTGCGTCCACGTTTCCCTCCCATACATCCAAGTTTGCATCAAAAGACTATGATTGGATAAAGTGTATGCCATTTTGATAGAAGGAAATGTAAAAAGTTAGAGAAATTTTAGGCGCTGTATTAGAAGGTGTATGTACGTATAAGAAGCGAAAGGTGTGTGTCGCTATAACGAAAGTCTTTTGCTCTCATTTCTGCCTAAATTAATAAAAACATAATAAAATTAAGTCGTTATAACTCTCTAGCAACGTCCCAGATTATCGCATTTGATTATCTTTCAGAACTGTTTTTCAGTACAAGAACGCGGTTAGTTAATTGTGTCCCAGACAGATGTCACTGATTCGAGCCATGAAACTAACTGCGCTGGAAATACCGCAACACTATCTATCCATCTAACACAGCGCGCGAGTGTGTATCTATCTCTGTTTAATAATATTACACGCATTAACGACTCTCTCTGCACATGTCAGGATGGCCGAGCGGTCTAAGGCGCCAGACTCAAGGCAAAACCTTACCCGCTGTAGCGGGGAGCGCTTCTGGTCCTCTCTGAGGGCGTGGGTTCGAATCCCACTTCTGACAAATATTTTTTGTTATTTTTTTATTTAACGTTTTGAAAATATTTGTTTT
Organism: Odontocerum albicorne; assembly: GCA_949825065.1. Classification (NCBI taxonomy): domain Eukaryota; kingdom Metazoa; phylum Arthropoda; class Insecta; order Trichoptera; family Odontoceridae; genus Odontocerum; species Odontocerum albicorne. The sequence continues at coordinate 48,628,054 of OX463844.1, read as the reverse complement.
ATAACATAAAATTGTTTTGAAACGTGTTTGTTTTTTTTTTTTTGTAAAATTTCTAATTCATTATTTAGTTTGTGTTTGATTTCCGATCGTACTAAAAAATAAAATGCAGTTTATTTATCAACGAGATTATTGTAACCTTTGTGTCAACTGTAGTATTATCAAGTAGTACGACAACAAACCAAGTGTTTTTTAAGTGAATTTTATTCCTTACATTTTATGACTTAATTTCAGTACTTAAATTTTAGTACATAATTTAATACGTACTTAATTTTAGTACTTAAATTTTAGTACTTAATGTTAGTACTTACTTAGTTTTAGTACTTAATGTTAGTACTTAAATTTTAGTACTCGTACTTAATTTTAGTACTTACTTAATTTTAGTACTTAAATTTTAGTACTTAATTTTAGTACTTAAAATTTAGTTCTTAATTTTCGTGCTTAAATTTAGTACAATTTTAAACTAACTTAAATTTAAGTAATTTAATTTACATTATAATTTAAATTTAATTAAAATTTTATTTTAATTAAATTAATTTTAATTTTAAGTTAATTTAAATTAAAATTTAAATTAAATTAAAATTTAGCAACTCAAATTTAATATAAATTTACTTAAATTTTACAATTTTTAATTTACTTAAATCTTAGTACTCGATTTTAGTACTTAAATTTAGTACAATTTTAGTACTTAATCTTTTAGTACTTAAAGTTCTGCAGTATTTTGGTATTACATTGTATTATATTTTCGTTGGATACAGTACACCAATAAACTTATTGCCATGTTTCAATTTCTTCCACTCAACTAGAAAACGAATGTAAAAACGATGTTAAGTAAAAACCTAATTAAAAAAAAATTGATACTAATTGGAATTGAACCCACAATCACTTTGTTGGGAAGAAAACGTTTTACCAACTAGACTACGGAGGTCGTCTATTATTTAATAAATGATTGTTTAAATTTGAGTTCCGGTTTTTTTATCTCAAATGTCTCATTCGACTAATGAATAAATATTTATTCCCATTTTCCAAGAAAATTATTCAGTTTTTGTCTCTCCTGTCAAATGAACACAATAAGAGTTAATAAGGGTTGAATTTTAAGCCTAATTGATTCCTAATTGTTTATATTATGTATTTAATACTCTTAATCACGAATTTAATATATTTTATCATTTAGAATTTACCAATTATATTCAGCATATATATTTTGTAAACTAAGGTTGATGTGTCGAGTAGGATGAAGAAGATTTCTCCGAGATGATTTGGACATGTAGCACGAACGAATGAAGATAAACTAACCAAACAAATATTCAGTGCAAACATCAAGTGAATTATTTTTTGAAATAAGAAAACGTAGAATGGCAGAAAAATTAAACAAAAAAATTGGCGCGTTGTCCTATAGATTATTCACCCTAAAGTCATTTTTCAATAGTGTGAGTAACACTCTCTGTATTACACAACTTATGTAGTGGTATTGGTTTTAGAATGCCACACGAGTTGTTCGTGCAGAGCGCACGTTTGTATTGTTGTTAAAATACTCTGTGGTTAGAAAAACACTACCATGTCGAGATAAGGAGTGCGATTTTTGTCTATTGTAATGTATAATATAATTCAAAATTTTTCGAAAGCTAATAATGTACTTTGTTGTACAATAACTTAAAGTTTCCTAGAATTTAGTATCACTCCATTCACTATTATTTTAAAACTTTATTATTTGGCATTGTAATTATGATACATTAATATGTTAAATAATCTTACATTAATTTTATTGTTATGTGCAATCTAATAAAATCTAACGAACATTTTTACCTTATAATTCTTGTACTTATATTTATTTTTAATTTTAAAAAATTCCATTATTGTTATTTAATGTTTAATGTCTAAAAAATTAATATATTAAATAAACTTACTTTGATTTTATTTTTATGATTATTACAATTTAAGCTGACAGCATTTTTAATTTACAAAACGTGTGTGTTCATTTCAATGTTTGAATTTAAGATATTATTTTTCTTTTTTTTTCTTTTTCACTTCATTTAAAAAATAAAGTGACAAGTTGACTCTTCAATGACTCTTCAAGCTGAATGTTGTATACTTGTCTACTCCAATGGGGACACGGCTTGATGTTATCTACTGGTAGGCCTTAAGATGAAATGAAACCATTCTGAATGTGCTGCATGAGGACAATTAACTTCTATGTATAGTAAAACGTAGCAAAATACGAGTATATAATAATATTTTAAAACATTATACTAAATATAGATTTAAGACAAAACGAGGAATGTCTGAGCAATTTGAGTTGTAAGAGAAAGTTTATGAATGTAGAGGGGCAGAAGGATGTGTGTAGAAATAGGACAGTCTGGCGCTAAGCCCTATCTGTCTAGCCCGACAGGGAAATTGCGTGATGGTATGTATGAATGTATATTTTGTCTGCGGCCGTAGTCTTACGATAAGCTTTCATGCTAAGCAAGCGGGGGGTCTCGGGTTCGATCCATCGCTATTTTACATATGAATTTATATTTCTCTGTAGTTTATAGGTATATGGTAGTTAACCAGATGGCGCATTAGCGACATTGGTTACCATCTAATTATCTTATTTTCTATTGAGCTAATTAGGAAGCGCACTTGAGGTGATTTTTATGGCTGGAAAATAATTAAAAAATAATTATACCATGTTTCTGGCAGGGTAAGCAAATAAACTGTAAAACTTTTCAATTCAATCACACAACTTTGTTTTCCTCCATATTTATATCATACACAATCTTCTTTAATGCATACTTCTCACTTTACGATCTCTCATAATCTAGACAACCAGATCCAGCTCCGCACACCTTGCACTTCTAAATTGTACACTCGCTTCGTTATTATTTCGTCATAATTTTTGTTAAGGAATAGAAGATGACTGAAGTCTTAGATATCCTTATACTCTAGAATACTAGACAAAAAAAATGCCTGTATCATTCGAGGGGAGTAGCACAGCGCAAGATTCGAACCAGCGACCTATCGCACGAAAGTACAGTGCGTTATCGCACGCCCATGCGCCTCCTCATGCCCAAACCATCACATCATTCCATTCTTTATCCTTCTAAAACATCCATTTAATTTAAATAATTCCAATATTTTTTATACATCTGTGGGAACCACGGTCGTCGCTGAATATTGTCAACACATACGGTCAACGACCGACGAAACGACCTTTGGATATGTCCAAAGGTCACATACCAAAACATTGACGCGGCCGGACATCGCGCCGGTTCCGCAAACAAATCGTTTACCCACAATACTATTTACGATACATTCCACAGTAGAAAGAGAACGCATCACGCTGTCTCGCCGGTTCCGTAAACAAATTGTTTACCCACAATACTATTTACGATGTCTACAATACTTCAATCGACCATTTCTGCACGCACAGAAGCGAGATAAAAATATATCGCGGGCGCACTCCCGCGCCCATTCTGAAATGTATAAATACCCACATACCGATAAATAAAACATTCATTCACTCTCTCCTTCCGCATTGCTAATTGACGTATTTTATTTATTTACCAACAAATACTATCATCATCTCTTCAGATAAGAAGCATTCCGCCAAACATCCATTATTATTTTACTTTCAATATCAAATTAAAAAATTTGACGAACATCGTAGCCCGGTTGGATCCATACGTTATGAGTTTCAATCCCGTAGATACTCATTTTTTTAAAATAGGGTTCCAATCTTGTTTTCATTTTAAGTAACTTTTACAACTCGTTGGATGATTGGAAGGGATTGCCGCATAGTAATTAATCTGCTAAGTTGCTGTAAACAACGAAAATGAAATGCAATGCAACTTTTGCTTGTTAAGTATAATTTATAGGAATGTTACTGTATACTCACAGGTTAAATTGTCGCCACTAAGCTCATGGCCTCAAAAAGGGATTTTTCGGCCATTATATGGCGCAAATTAAATGAATTTTCATTGAAAACTAAAGCTCGGCAAAGCTTTGAGGCCAGGTGCTACATTCAGACGGAGAGTGGCGCTCTTTGATATGCAATGGGGTGTTCACCACAGGTTTGTATAAGTGCAACTGTCACCTATATGTAAAATATACCACCTTTAGCAAAATGCATCGTGGAGTTACTGTTAAAGGTTGATAAGTGCAATTTTTTTTAATTGTTTTTTTTTATATTATATTTTTCATTTCTTTGTCTTAAAACTTTGTATCAGTATCCTATGTTTTAACGTAATAAACTAGATTTGCATTGAGTCCTGGGGCCGTATTTTCCAGCTGTCGATTCATAAATATTATAAAAAAGGACATATTACTGGTATTTAGCATATATTTTTGCTAACAATTCAACCTTAAAACGAGTCTCCTGGTTTCTAGAACGGTCAATGTCCTAGATCAGGGGTCTCCAAACTACGGCGGTTGGCACCACCAATCCAGCCGCAAACCAGATATCGGGCATATATATAGCTTATATAGTTTATTTTGATTATATTGTAAATTTTACAATGTAAGTAAATCATACAAAATAATAATCAGCTGTTTTTATTTAAGGACCAATTAAGAAACACAATAACTGATATACATAATGAAATTGAACATTTTATCTATAATTAATGATATGTGAACGGAGCGGAGTCCACCCCCGCACCCTGCGCCATAGATATTTCACTCGCCGGCTAGTCCTAATACAAAAATTTGCGGTAATTCAAAACTTCAGTATGTTGGTATGATGAGCTAGCTAAGTCTTGGCCCTTGGGACTTAGTGGAGGAGTCAGTGTGGCCGGCCCTTGTCCTAGATGATGAAAATATGCACGAATCAATATACGATGGAGATTTTGACGTCACATCATCAATACGTAGTGAAGTGTTCGAACTTAAATGTATTGACGTATGACTCTGTAGACCAACTAAGGTTTCCGGGTACAAATAGAATAAGGAATTTGCTGGACTCTCCAAAAGTTTGTTAATATGCTTTCCATCAACTGACAAAAGTTTGTTAATATGCTTTCCATCAACTGACAAAAGTTTGTTAATATGCTTTCCATCAACTGACAAAAGTTTGTTAATATGCTTTCCATCAACTGACATAAGTTTGTTAATATGCTTTCCATCAACTGACAAAAAAGAAAAATCCTGCAGAGCTTACAATGTGCTAAGCACAAGAAGAGACGTAATACCGGGTATATGTGAAAGGGACGTGATGTAGTTATCCACAAAGGTAAGTTTTGGCAGAATTATCATACTGAACTAAATCATTATTAATAGTTAAGGCATTAACATTGTGGAGGTTAAAATACATTGTAATTTGTTTTATCAAACATTATTTATTCCACTTTTTGTACCGGTATAATCCTATCGGTTTCACCTCAAGTCTTGTTTGTGCCACTGATGATGAGGTGAAAGCCTTGAATTTAGACAGAAAGGAGAGCAAGATACTTTTCTACATATATAGCGACACACATCTTTTGCTTCTTATACATACATACAACTTATACAGCGCCTAAAATTTCTCTAACTTTTTACATTTCCTTCTATCAAAATGTCATACCCTTGATCCAATCATAGTATTTTGATGCAAACTTGGATGTATGTGAGTGAAACGTGGATGCAGAAAAATACTGAGAAGAGCCGGAGTACAATGAGGAGAATACATGGACTGTCAATGTATAACAGAATATGGAATGAATTTATAAGGGATGAATGCGAATTTAAGGATTATGTGTGAAGTAAGATGAATAAGGGTAAGTTGATATGGTTTGGGCATATATAACAAATTAATTTAAAAAAGCCCCTTAAAACAGATATACAGTGCAGATGTGAGTGAAAAGCGTTTCAGAGGAAGTTCAAGGAACGTGTGGTTAGATCAAGTGAATGATATTCTGATAGAAGAAAAAGTAGAAAGTCAGAAAATCGTCAAGGTTGTATGAGAAGGTGTATGGATGTGGAAGAGGCTAAAATTTGTGTCTAATTAGAAAAATATGGAGTTATGTCCTCTCTGCCTATCCTGACAGGGAAATGGCGGGATGGTACACTCTCGAACGTTAAACAACGAATTTTCAACTTTTGCAACGCAACTTGAATTTTCAACTTTTACAACGCATGTTCGTTACTACGTGTTCTTATACATTCGATTCAGTTTTTTGTAAAGATAACTTGAATTTTCAACTTTTGCAATGCATAATTAAGTGCTACTATTGCATTTTTTTACTTACTGCTGTTGAAACATCGACCATGAAGGCCAGAATACTAAATAAGCTAGAAGCTCTTGAAATGTGGATTCATCAGAGAATGCTCATAATTTCTTGGTTTCATCGTATCTTAAATAAGGAAGTCAAGCAATAGAACAAGAGCTCTTAAATTCCATAAAATACCTATAGATTTGTATACCACAAGGGTTCCCACTGGGGCTGCTTCTTTTTGTTCATATTAATAATACGAGGGTCATCCAGAAAGTAAGGTTACAACATTTATGTAGGATCGAAAAATGCTTGTATTTAATTGAAATTCACAGGGCACTTACAAATACTCGTATATTAACAAATTTTTTGCGGGTACTTTTCGCGACAAGTGATGACGCAATGCGGGTACTTTTAGACTTTTTTGCGCCAAAATTAGACTTTCGTAAAAAAACCATATCTCTCAAACTAATTAGTATTTTTTCGAAAAACTTTTTGTATCTTACTAAGAATAGAACTATCTATATCTTTATTATGCAAAATATGGGTTGCTCTATTTTTTACTTACACAAAATTACTACATTCTAGGTAAACATAGAAAAAAATACTCTTTCACCATCAAAATTATTTTATTCACATAAAATTACAATATAATTACGAAATTTTCAATAGATCTTATAAGAATCTTATAAGATCTTATAAGATCTTATAAGAATCTTATAATAGATAACGCGCAGTTCCCACCTCATTTGGCGACCGTGTTTACAAGTTTCCCGCATACCACCGCTTGGCAAACCAAAACGAGTAAACTCGTCTCCCGCTCTCTATCATAAGACGGGATAGAACGAGTTTTATCGTTTCCCGCAAACAATGTGTTAAAATCTTTTTCAACGTAATCACCGTCGAGATCGAGACATTTCTGTAGTCAAGGCACCAGCTTTTGTATGCCAGTGTCATAGACCTCCGCCGCCAGCTCTTTCAGCCACTTCTTCACAGCTTCCTCGACCTCCTGATCGTTGAAAAATTGTTGGGGTGTAGTGACACACCCACGTCTCATCCCTTGTCACGATAAAGTCCAGAAAAGCTTCTCCCTACTGTGCAAAACGATCCAAAAATTCACGCGCGGCGGTCACGCGATTTTGACGGTGCTCCGGTGTGAGCATTTTGGACCCCCATCTCGCACACAACTCCTTGTAACCAAGTTTTTCTGACACAATATTATCAAGGAGACTTCGAGAAATGTCAAGAAATTCTTCGTGAAGGTCGTTAAGCGTCACACGGCGGTCATTTCACACTTGTTCTTCAATTTTTTGCACAAATTCGTCAGAAATCACTGCCTTGCCTCGTCGTGAATATCAGTACGGCCTTTTCTGAACAACATAACTCACTTCGTGACATGTTGTCGACTCATCACATCACTACCATAGACTTCCACGAGCTTCCGATGGATATTCGCGGCGGTATTGTTCTGCAAAAAAACTGATGACGACCTCTCCATCGGAAGAATTTACTGTGACTGAACAAAATGGCCGACAAACACGCGGAACCAAACAAACAGACCGTTAGAATCCCCCCTACACGCCAGGTGCACCTACTTTGAAACAAAAAAATTCCCCCGGCCTCAGGAGCCCTTGTAACCTTAGTTTCTGGATGACCCTCGTATAAGTTATCTTATTGGCACGGAGGGTTTTGTGTTTAAGATTTACACGAATGATACTTTGCACTTCAGATTATGTGGTCCAAGTGACAAAAATATTATAAAACAAGATACTTCTAATTATGTTCACCAAGTCTCAAATTGGAGTTATTAAGATAAATAAAAAATAAATCCAAATAAAACGGAATTCTCTGCGTGGTTCAAACGCGTAGATATATTATTGATGAGGATACTTTATTGATATTTATTTTGTCATATTTTAATATCATTAATAGTGGGGTTGAATCACCATTTTTAATTTTTATTATGAACACTGTTTTTATTCGTTTAATTTGTTTTGAGTTTACTATTTTCAAAGTTTTTCGTCACCCAACAAAGAAGATATTGGCCTTTGAAACTGATAGTGAACTCAATAAATAATAAAGTGGCGAACACTATAAAACTAGTGCATAATTAATCTGATTACAAGTCAACAAGTAACTCCGAATACATGTTTGCAATTAGTGATTAACAAGTCTAAGATTTCTTAGATGTATTATTTATAGTTAAGGTGTTAATACTGTGGAGGATTTAAGACATTTTAATGTGTTCAATAAAATACTATTTATTCCACTTAATATAATGGTATTACCTTACGGGTTTCAAGGTTTTCACTTCATCGTCAGGGAAGCACAAAATATACTGAATTATGTTCGAATTCGTACCGACATACACACGCATCTAACGGTAAAAATTTGGATTGGGAAATGTGGATAGAGGCAGGCAGGAGAGAACTTCAGCAAGCAGTTGCGAGATCTTGGAAATATATTTATTTATTACTAAATGTTCAACTCAATGCACTGACTTGAATATTTTCGAGGAGAAAATCATGCATTTTTTTATCAATTTATTGCATATCAATAATAAAGGAAATAAATTGAACAGATTAGAGGCCTTGGAAATATTCAAGTCAGTGTATCATATTAGTATGAATATCTAGAAAATACATACATTCCTAAGATCTCGCAGTTGCTTGCTGAAGTTATTTGCTGGCTTCCTCCACCTACAATTCTCCACCCTATTTTTAACAGTTAAATGTGTGTGTACTCGTATTTCGGTACCAGTTCGAACATAATTCAGTCTTGTTTGTGTTCCGGTAGGTTTATACCGTTATATTAAGTGGAATAAACAGTGTTTGTGCGCCGGTAGGTTTATACCGTTATATTGAGTGGAATAAACAGTGTTTGTGCTCCGGTAGGTTTATACCGTTATATTAAGTGGAATAAACAGTGTTTGTGCTCCGGTATGTTTATACCGTTATATTGAGTGGAATAAACAGTGTTTGTGCTCCGGTATGTTTATACCGTTATATTAAGTGGAATACACAGTGTTTGTGCTCCGGTAGGTTTATACCGTTATATTAAGTGGAATAAACAGTGTTTGTGCTCCGGTATGTTTATACCGTTATATTAAGTGAAATAAACAGTGTTTGTGCTCCGGTAGGTTTATACCGTTATATTAAGTGGAATAAGCAGTGTTTGTGCTCCGGTAGGTTTATACCGTTATATTAAGTGGAATAAGCAGTGTTTGTGCTCCGGTAGGTTTATACCGTTATATTAAGTGAAATAAACAGTGTTTTACTAAATAAATTATCTTTAACGACTGTTTTAATTTTATATTTGAACTAAAAATATTATTCTGAAAATTCAAATTCTTACAGTCGATGTTGTGACTGTTCCCTAAATAAGCAGCCCATGCGCAAGGCACATATTGCTTGTTATCTTGCAACGTTTCTGTGCAGGGCTTGAAAATGCAGAATGCGCTTCTTATCGCATCGTTTAAAGTCGTTGCATTGTGAAACGACTCCGTTATCCACATCGGTCACATTGCAGCTGGCAGACTTTGCAAATCTGGACGGAATTAACCGCATTGTTTGCCAATTATGGCTTTCATTATGCTTCGCGAAATCAGTTTAACGTGTTTGACAAATTATTTTCCAGCAAATTCCATCATTTTGTCAGACTGATAAACAACATTAGTATGTACATCAATTTGTAATATAAATACAAATAATGTGTATCGAGGCTATCGCCAAACCAATCAGAAGGTGCAACACTCCAAAAGGCCTAAAAAACTTAAAGGAAGCGTTTAAAATTACTGTTATCTAATACGTTAAAGAAATATAGACGTGATTGATTTTTAATAAATACAATGTTTATTCAGAGCGCTATTTAATAAAATAAATTAATGTGTGAGACTCAAATTCATAGTTTACCCTAAATATTAAATACTAATGATATGTTGATAGGCCTTGTGATCGAGTATGATTGTCAACCATTCTATGAATTAAAGACGCATGTGTATTGGTTTATTTTGCGCATGCTGTTGTACTCCAGCAAGCACACACTCTTGATGTATTAAAACCAAAGTTCCGATGGCAAGGATATGAACATTTTAAGTACAAGTTTACACGATATACAAAAAAACTTAGGTCATATTTGAATGTTACGCAACTTTTAAAAATTTCAATACATTGCAAGTAAACTTTTCTTTTTACATGGCAATTACATCAACAGGTTGTATTGTATTAAATCACCAGGTTGTATTGAATTAAATTGTCAGATTATATTGTATTAAATCGCCAGGTTGTATTGTTTGAAATCACCAAATTGTATTAAATCATCAGGTTGTATTGTATGTAATCACCAGATTGTATTGTATTAAATCGTTAGGTTGTATTGTATTAAATCACCAGATTGTATTGTTAAATCGTTAGGTTGTATTGTATTAAATCGCTAGGTTGTATTATATTATTATATATCACCAGATTGTATTGTATTAAATTACCAGGTTGTATTGTATTAAATCGCCAGATTGTATTGTATTAAATCGCCAGGTTGTATTGTATTAAATCGCCAGATTGTATTGTATTAAATCGCCAGGTTGTATTGTATTAAATCGGCAGGCTGTATTGTATTAAAAAAATGTAATACAAATTATGTAGGAAATACTTTCTGACATATTTCAACTGTAAGAAAATTATGTGATAAGTCCAGGGACTGGGTAGAAAGTCTTGAAAATAATTAAAACAGCCACTTTCACAGTTTCTACATCCAAGTTACAATAACCGAGGTCTAGTGAGGGGCATGGCCTCACGGTAACGCATTGGACTTCCGTGCGGAAGGTCGCCAGTTCGAACCCCGCGCTGTGCCACTCCCCCTGTGTATCGGACGTATGCGTCACCCTAAATTATGATGGATATATTTTCTTGTTGTTTGGTATTTGATTCTTGAGTATTAGTTGGAAAGTATGTAAATGCTGGGAGAAGTCTCAGCGACTGCATAGAACGTATATATCGCCTTAAACATAAGACATTTGTTTTCTTGTATGGTACATATATTATATAAACCCTTGTTGATATTTATATTGATATTGTGGCGGTCGCACACTCGGAACACTGTGGGCGTCCATATGCGCGGTCAGTGACCGATGAAATGACCTTTGCATTCCTTAGCAATGCAAAACAAACAATTACAAAGTCCATGCGCCGGCCACTCAACCCGTAGCCGGGAGCGGACCGCATTCCATGCCGGAGCGAGAACGCACCACGTCTGTCGCGCCAGTTTCGTAAATAAATGATCACCTACATACGACATTAATCGTTTTGCTAATGCAGAAACGAGACGAAGGATATCTTGCTCGCATTCCCGCACACACGCGGAAATAGTATAAATACCTACGTTTACTAATAAAAACTCTTCTTCCGCATTGCGATCCAAAACGTGTTTTATTAATCAACAAATCATCATCATCTCTTCCCTCTAGGACACATTAATATATTTTGACGTTATTTGGCATTTTGTATGTGATAATTTTGTTTGTTGGGGTCCGTGCGGTGTTGCGACCGCGTGACTTATGCGTGGCCACCGCGAGAGTATATTGCAGGCTGGTCGGCCTCTGCATGCACACCACTGGCAAAAAATATGTCATTTCGCGGGGTATGACTGCATGCGGAGGCGAAAACAGGTGCTTGCGATGAGCGATTGGCCACACATACGAGTAAGAAGCAAAAAATGCCACAAATAAATATTCTCAGTTCACTCTACCTAGTGTGTTCTACTTGCGATCATCTAATACCTGCCAAAGAGGAATATCTTCACCCTGCTACCTTTTCACCGATCTACGCCTTTAAACGTGATATGAATTTTTCGAGCATTGCGCAGCAGCCACCCACCTATGATACAGTTCTTTGTACCGGTGTCGTACACCTTGAATAACAGAATAAGGTAAAAAAAAATAACTAGGCCACGGTGGTCGTCAATTAAAAAAAAAAGAGAGAATAAAATTCAAAGGATAAAACGTATTCTGATCGGGTAAACAAACTGAAATTTTAGTTCAACCATTATTTCTTAAACCCAATCCATTAATTTCTTGTTAAAGGGGATGACTTGGGTGTTTCCCGTTGTTTTTGTGGAAAAAGAGAATATTATCTGCCTATATACATCGCGAGATAATATCAGGGATTCCCCTTTCCCTGTTACCATCCATCTTTTTTCGCCATCACTCACGGTAAAATGGCGGGATTCTTTCTCATACAATGGCTGACAACTTGTGATGATTAATTATAAGAACATAATGCAGGAGTCGACAAAGTTCTCCCCCGTTTATTTGATTACTTTTTGCGACTTACTTCATCTAAAAAATCCAAAAAAATATTTAAAAAAAACTGAATAGTGTTTATATAATTTTAATAAAATGAACGGTCTTTTATCGATCATTAGAAAACGTTAAAAGAGTTATACTTAAATAAGGATTTTGAGTGCGCATGAATACAAATAACAACAATTTTAAACATTTACGTGAATTATATACAAAAAATATCGAAATGCAGTACGCACATGTTTATCATATACCACATATAAGATACAAATTTAAGACAGATCAAGGCTCAGGTAATCATAGACCCTAACATACAAAAGTAAGAAAAACATAATCTAAGAATTTGTAATTTGTTTTATTATATTGAATACTGTTTATTCCAATTTTTGTAACGGTATAACCCTACCGGTTTCATAGTTTTCACCTCATCATCAGGGGAGCACAAACAAGACTTGTTTGTTTGTGCTCCCCTGATAATGAGGTGAAAGCCTTGAAACCGGTAGGGTTATACCGTTACAAAAAGTGGAATAATCAGTTTTAGATAAAACAAATTTCAATGTCTTAAAACTTCCGCAATGTTAATGCCTTAACTATAAATAATGTAATCTAAGAAAATAGCCATACGCACAACCAATCCATTGCAATACTGAAATAGCTTATAGAAACTTCACCACATTTACAGATATCTTGAAAAGTTTGACAGAAATAAAGTAAACCAAAATAAGGTTTAAAAAAATCAACAAGAGTCACGCCGTGGCGTCAGATTTATGGTTCATATAAACAAAAACGCTGTCTCAGAAAGCTTTTGAAGACATTAAGACTGTCACCAAATGTGTCCGAGACGGCAGCAAAGTCATTACTTAATCGATGCAATCTGGGTGTGGGAGAACTCGAATAATGGTTACTTCTACAACTCTCACACTGGAATATATTCTGCAGTCTCGTACTTCTCGAAGAAATTTGTTAGTCAATTGAAGGGTTATTAAAGAACTTGGAGTTTCTATAGTCTAAAAAAGATAAAATGTGTTAGTCAATGTCTTCATTTGTGGTGTCGCGTTGGATTATTGTAACTTTATTTATTCTAGTTTGCCTAATTCACAAATTTTTAGACTTCAGTTCGTTTTTAATATAGCTGCCTGACTGATATATAGTTGTCATAAACATTGCCCTATTGGTTCGATTCTAAAAAGTCTACGCTGACTAAGTGTCACGAACTGGTTGATTTAAGAAATTGTTCCTTTTTATCCAAGATCCTCAATGAGATGTCATGGTTATGTCTTTCGAATCTGTGTCTGGGAGATAGTCCTTCGGAAAGAAGTAAAACTTGGAGGTCAATTTCTTCTTAATTTAATACATTGATAGTGTAGGAACTACGGTCGTCCCTGAATATTGTCAACACGCACGGTCAACGACCGACGAAACGACCTTCGGATTTGTCCAAAGGTCGCATACCAAAACATTGAAATTGTTTACCCGCAAATACTATTTACGATACATTCCACAGTAGAAAGAGAACGCATCACGCTGTCTCGCCGTTTTCGCCAACAAATTGTCTACCCACAATATTATTCGCGACGTCTGCAATGTTTCAATCGACGATCTCTGCACGCACAGGAGTGAGATAAAAACATATTGCGGGCGCACTCTCGCGCCCATTTTGAAATGTATAAATACCTACTTACCGATAAATAAAGCATCATTAATCATTGATCATTAATCACTATTTATTATTCATCGATTCATTCACTCTCTGCTTCCGCATTGCTAATTGACGTATTTTATTTAAATACCAAACAATCAAAATCATCATCGCGTCCTAGCAAGGACATCCGCTAAAATAGTTTCAAATCAATCTAAATACAGCGGGGTATTATAAAAGAGCTAATGTTGCTATTCCTGTGACGTGGAATGGCCTGTCTCCTAGTGTTAGATATATGGATGAAGTGTACAGCTTAAGGAAGCTTTTAAAGATAATTCTTATAAAATTTTATGAATGGGCTCGAATCTTGATTAAGAACACCCTTGAGAGTTTGAAAGAGTAGAAAAAACAGAAGCCATTTGTTAGATGGAACTATCCGATGAGAAAACATCGAGGTGTTCATTTCAACAGGCGTTATATAAAGCAAAAGATCGATCGTGAAGGAGAAGAATGACCACGGTGATCATGATAGAATTGAGGAAACAACCAACAAAAAGAACAGAAACGGAAAGAAGATAAATGTATCTACAAGTAAATATATTATTTCCGAAATCTTTTGTTAGCTCGAAAAAATACCGATTCACAAACCGAAGGTAGCTTATTTCTGACTTGCTGTAATGAATGTGTTTTGATTTGGCGGGAAAGAACATGGGTATAAGCTTTGATTGAGGGGACCGGAGTCACAAGTAAAGTTATGGTAGAGTTATTTTGAGTGAAAGATTTTATAAGACAATGAGAAGATAGATTGATATAATACATAAGAAATTAGTGTACCACATTTTGCCGTAAAATTGGTCAACATGATTATTTTTCATAGATTTATAAATACGATAAAAAATCGATTTATAGTTCAGTAAATTACCTTAACAATTTTTTTTTAAATTTATTATTTATTTTAATAAGAAACCGTATTATGAATGTGAAAAGAGCATATGACCGCGTAATAAGTCAAGATATAGAAAATATTTAATCAGTACCCGGCGGTAAGTAATACACATCGGGTTTAAGAAAGAGACTGTTGGCCATAATCGGCTAACTTTGGCTTTGTAAAGCGTCGTCTCTGTCATTCATATACGAGTACTTTGAAGTGGACGCGACCACACCCTATAACGCTTGACAAATCGCGACGGAATACGTGTATGAATGACAGAGACGACGCTCTACAAAGCCGAAGTTAGCAGATTATGGCTGACAGTCTCTTTCTTAAGCCCGATGTGCCCTTACCGCCGGGTACTGTACATTGTTGAGTGTAAATTAATACGTGGTTTGTGTCATTATATGTTGAAAGCAGATCATATATTAGAATGAACGGTATCTTGACTAAGTGGTTTAATATTGCAAAAAAGGTAGATCAAGGATGTCTTATGTCATCTTAGTTGTTTTTTATTTACGTAGATTCATGTTTGAAGGACCTACAAAGGGTCAACGGATGGCATACGAATGCCGATTGGAAATGTGTGCGTATTGCTGAATGCTTATGGCATTGAAGTATTAGTGGAAAATGAGGGTGACTTGCAGAGTTTGATACATAAATTATATGTGAGATGTATAGAGAAGATCTGAGAATATATGTTGTGAAGTCATAAGTTCTGGGGATAGAAAAATGTTATATGGAAAGTAGATGTCATATATGGGTCAACAATGAAAGTAAATGTCATATATGGGTGAGCAATGAAAGTAAATGTCGTATATGGTTGAACAATTAAAGTTAATGTTATATATGGGTGAACAATGTAAGTAAATGTCATACATGGGTGAACAATGAAAGTAAATGTCATATATGGGTGAATAATTAAAGTAAATGCCATATATGGGTGAAAAATGTTAGTAAATGTCATACTTGAGTGAACAATGAAAGTAAATGTCATATATGGGTGAACAATTAAAGTATATTTCATATATGGGTGAACAATGTAAGTAAATGTCATACATGGTTGAACAATAAAAGTAAATGTCATATATGGGTGAAAAATTAAAGTAAATGTCATATATGCGTGAACAATGTAAGTAAATGTCATACTTGGGTGAACAATAAAAGTAAATGTCATATATGGGTTAACAATGAAAGTACAGTACACGGCGGTAAGTAATACACATCGGGCTTAAGAAAGAGACTGTCGGCCATAATCGGCTAAATTCGGCTTTGTAGAGCGTCGTCTATATCCCTAGAACGCTTGACAATGAATGACAAATCACGATGGAACACGTGTATTAACACGTGTATAAATGACAGAGACGACGCTCTACAAAGCCGAAGTTAGCCGATTATGGCCGGCAGTCTCTTTCTTAAGCCCGATGTGTAATATTAACCGCCGGGTACTGTAAATGTCGTATATGGGTGAACAATGAAAGTATATGTCATATATAGGTGAACAATTAAAGTAAATGCCATATGTGGGTGAACAATGTAAGTAAATGTCATACATGGGTGAACAATAAAAGTAAATGTCATACATGGGTGAACAATAAAAGTAAATGTCATATATGGGTGAACAATGAAAGTAAATGTCATATATGGGTGAACAATGAAAGTAAATGTCATATATGGGTGAACAATGAAAGTAAATATCATATATGGGTGAACAATGAAATATAAGAACAAGTTAAGGAATTCTGTTATTTAGGCAGTATTTTTTTAGACGATGATAGAGCAACTAGATATATCAAAAGGCGTGTGGCTATAGGAAGCAAAGTCAATGGCCACTTTAACATGTATACTTAAACCGTACTGTATCAAATTGGGAAAAAGGGAAAAAGATGTACGAGTAAGTCAACAACAATAGTATAGTAGCAACTTTGACATATGAAAGTGACAAGTGGACGTAAAATAAGGCTGAAAGGACATGGAGTAAAACCGAATGGATGCTGTAGAAATGCGTCAATTGAGAAATACTCGTATACTATACATGGCATGAATACTACTGAATTAATAAAAATAAATAAAATTGAAATATCTAGAAGTCTTCATAGCACTGCATGAAGTGGAAACATGATGAGTGAAAAGAAGGAAAGATACATGAAAAATGCCTATATGATGTGGAGTTGAAGTTAATGTTTCGTATCCCAAGGACCGTAAAGCGCACCAAAGCCTTCATAGTTCATTTTCGAAAAAATACAGAAATACATTTATACACACTGTTAGATAGAATAAACAATTAAAGTGCAGCTGGTGGTTATGGGGACAGTGAGAGAAAACGAGCAAGATAAAGGTCTTTCACAAGATGGACGAATTTAATAGGATTATCCTTAAACGCTGCATTCACTGCACTTTTGGGGAAGTTATAAAACAATTAACGAATTTATATGAACACTATACACCTACATACACTTCACTCTACCAAAAGCCGAATATGTTTCTACCACATATTGGAAGATCTACATTGGTTTCTTTGTAGTTCGTCTTCCCTTCGTAAGTTTTCTGCGGTTATTTTACCAAATATGTTTTTCTAAATATATTCAGATGCAATAGAAGTTCTTTATATAATGGCTGGAGTATACTTGCACTTAATTAATATATATTTATTTTATATTATTTTCAATCTGTCCATGATGCTGAGTTCGAATCCCAATTTAAAGTGCCCTTGAACCGAGTTTGCTCTCTAAATGGCACCTTATTAATTGTTATTATTATTCAACATGCCCTTGGACCAGGTAGGATGGAGACAAGTGATGCGCCAAGTTCCAGGTAAAAATGAGGACCACGAAGCTCTGTTTTAATCATGCAATTTTGGCGTAGTGCTTATCTTGTTGTGTCATGATGATTTTGATATGTATTTAAATAAATATATAACTCAGAAATGCGGATAAAAGCGAAAGTGAACAGCGGGTAAATAATAACAAGTCTTGACAGTTGGATTAATAATAATCTAATAATGTTTATTTCTTTACAAGTAGGTATTTTTATAGTAGTGAGTGAATGTGCTCGCGATACATACTCTGTCTCACTCCTGCGCGTGCACTATTGTAGCGGGTAGTAAATTTATTTGCCGGAGACGGCGAGACAGAACGTAAATACTATTTGTGAGTAAACATTGTTGACGTTTCTAGTATGTGACAATTGTAAATAGTTCATCGGTCGTTGACCCTGTATGTTTAACAATTATTAATTTATTTATTTACAAATTATGCTTGACAATTATTTATTTAGGAGGGACGTAGGTACCCTACACAATGAAGAAATATATTGAAAGAGAAAATAATGCTCACAATAATTTACAAATAAGATGATTTTTTTGTACGTGGGAATCAAACGACCTTATTTTATCAAAGAAGCATCTCAAAACTTTTGCAGCTCTAGGCCAAGTATAAAAAAACCTTTCTTTTTTTTTATTTCACCTGGCAAGTTTATTGTCATGTGGCAATCTCTTCCATGCAACCAGAAAGCTGTTTTTTTAATTAATGGGCCCTAAGTGAAAACCAGACTGGAATACCATTTAAAAAAAATCTGGATTCCAGCGGGGATCGAACCCGCAACCTCCGGATCGGCAGACAAGCATCTTACCACCAGGCCACGGAGGTCGTCTTACTTTCTTTCCTCACCTTCAATAGCTAAGTAATAAAATCGTTGGTATATCATATTGTTTCATCGTTTTCTTGAGGAGAGACTTATGTATCGCGCAAAGGAGATTTTCTTTAATGTTTAAAATTTAATTTTAAAAAGCCATAAGAATTCCGGGATTCTAAGACAATATTCAACGTAAAGCGAGAAAATATTTTTAAAACAAAGGATAAAACAGGGAAAAATTAAAATTTAGTTAAGCATTTGTGGCGAGGATCTGAGAATATAAACGTATCTCCCTTCCACAGTGAGATAATGTGACCGCAAAGGCTCTCAGCAATGTCCTGCGATGTCCTAACTCCCCGTAATATCCAGGCGTAAAGAAACCCCACAATAGTAATAACAGTTTGAATGTCTAAAGGGGTCCTTTTCCACTGAGGAGATGATTTTTTCCTATTATTTGTGAATTTATAAACGACACACTGTTTCACAAACCATAAAAGGGTTTATATTTTCATTTGGATTCAAATAGAGCATACCAATTTTGGGTTAAATTCAAAATGTTTCTCGTATTTTAGAAAAGTTGATCCAGGGATTTGAAGATTTTTATATTGAGTAAAAAATATTTACGAATCAATATATATAAATATGTCCAATCCAAGATTTGGAGATTACCAAAAAACTTTCGACAACGTGCAAAAAAATAATTTGAACGTATTTTGGGCCTGTTGATAGAAATAATGATGAAAATTTGAAGAAACTGATTATCACAGGGACATTTCAGGGAAGGCCATTAAGAAAAAGTCTACCTTTGTTATGGATGTATCAAATACCGTAGTAAACAAGATCGTTTTTAAGCACTGCATTAACCTTTCCCTTCCTGTGGTAAAAAAACCCGCCCGTTCCGGTGCTGTGTATTCAATTCACATCAATACACATGTAAAAATGAGCGATTTAAAATTGGAAAAGTAAGAAAATTCATAGCCAATCGTTTAAATTAATTAAATTTGAAATCAAAAGTGATAATAATTGAAATGTAATTGCTGAAAACATGAAAAAAACATCGACCGACGTTCACGAAACGGGCCAAGAGACCACCTTAAATGGATGCCCTAGAGCTACTGAGAGTTGAGGCGGACTAGCACTGTGGATGTTATACCTCGAAGGAAGAAACACAATCGCGGATTGATATTCTATTTCTTGCGTTCCCATATACCGAAGTGGAGTGAGAGTGAGACAGGAATAGCGTCGCTTCCTCACCCATAGCGGTTTTTTAGAATGAATATACCTACGTCACACACTGGTACACGTTTGATTGTATTGGTGAATTTATTCCCGATTTTCACAAAATATCTCTGACGTGGCCAATAAGTGCTAATTATCATAAATATTATTTTTTCATTCAATGCGTAAATGTATTACGGAAGAATACCTAAAATCTGTACCCAGTATTTATTATAACATATATAATATATAGAGATATTAAAGTTTTTAGAAGCAATGTGAACTAGTTACACATCAGAGGGAAGGAAGGGTTAAATTTATCCCAGGACGAGTCACATCAAAGGACCACGACATATAATCAGACAATATCCATTTCAAGGTAGACAGAGAGATTTTTTACAGCTTAGTGTTAAAAATATCCGAGTATTAGAGGAAGACCGCAAATGACGAGCATTGAGAACGCGATGAAGAAAATTACTTACGTTCATTAATATTGCATCCTTCAACATATCTGAAGGGTAACGACGCGCTGAAGGGTTCAGCAGAAATACAACAATATCAAACTTTTCTAAAAATAAGTTACTCACAGTTCACCAACCTACGTGTTGGAAATTCTACCGCACGTAGAAGGTAACAATACTAACACACGTCTAGCGTGCTAATATTGCTATTTGACGGAATATTCAGTTAGACTAGGATACTATTTTTTTGGGAACCGGGTAGAGGGCCAGCGTCTTACCGACTAAACGGCAAAGATTATGTTTATATGTTTGCAAACAAAATAAATAGCAAAAATAAAAAAATACGAGTATATATAAATTAGTCGAATGCGTCTTGGAATTTAATAACATCTCAAAACCTCTTTGTGTTTCATTTATAATATACATGTACTTGTAAATGTATTCAGATGGACGCACATCTGAAAGGGTTAATTTAACTGGGAAGCTGAAAATGAATATCAAGTCACGTATACTAGAATATGGTGCCTTTGGCTATACTACTTGTGATATGCAGCCTAAGTGGACGAACTAGTAAGGCACTTATCTTTCATCTCTCTTTAATATATTTCTGGTTGGTTCTAAGAGATTGACATATGAAAATTAACTCACTATAGTTAACTGTACACAACTTGAAACAGCAGAAATGCGAATGCTTAGGTGGTCGGCAGGAGTATTACTAAAATATAAAATTAAGAGCTCACGCATTCGTGGTAGCCTGGGAGTCACTGACATAAATAGTAAGCGGGAAGAGCGACAGCTGAGATAGTACAGGCACATAAGACGGAGACTACCAGACCATACTGTAAATCAGGCAATGTCCGTGAATCTTCCTCGACAGCCGTCCAGAGGAAGACCAAAGAACTCCTGGATAACTTAATGCTCGAAAATCCTACAGAGAAACGGCCTAGATGAAAGCGACACCCAGAACTATAGAACATACAGCCTGAGAACGAGAAGAGCCAACCCCAACAGCCTACCTAGGCAATGAGCTGGGACAGTGCCGGGAAGAAGAAGAAGCTAACTGTACACTATGAAAGTGAAATTAGTTCTTTAACTAGATGTGTTTTTTTTCCGCACGAATTTTCCCTTTCAGTTTCAGTTGAAGGACCTAATATTTTTATGTTTGTATTAAATGTTCAAAAGACCTCCTTTTAAAATTGATAAAAATTCATTCATCTTTTATTCATTTACTTATATTTAATATAAATAAAGACCTTATTTTTCTTTGGTTTATTAATTAAATATTTACGTAAGAAAAAATATTTAATTGCGTGTTGAATAATTTCCATTCAGCGAGTAATTGAAAAATGCTGAAAATATCGCCTTATTTTTTTCAAAAGGACGTCAATAATTAGGATTATCAATATATATAGGTATATATAGATAAAATAAACACGATGAAAAGAGCTTACTCAAACCGAGTCTCAAATTATCGGAATTCAGGTCTTGAAATTTTAAAGGAGACCATTTGATGGAACTCCTCGCTTTATTTTCGAAGGCGGAAAAAAAAACGTTTGTAAAATAAACAAATTCTTATTTCATTATGTCTGTTTATTTAAGTAAAAAGACCAACGAGGCGACAAAAAGGATAGCGAAATATTTCTTTTCCTGATTTTAATGTGAATGAATCTTTGAGAAACCTACTTCATATTTTTACATATTGTTCGATTATGATATTTTAAATATGATTGATGAGAGATATTATTCATTTGTAAAATATATATTTATTGTACATAAAAAAAAACTGAACAAACTAACTCACTATTTTTTTATTCTCACGTGAAAAAATAGTAACAAGAATTTGATCAATGAATACACAAAAAAATATTACACATGATTTTAACATTTCTTTTCCTGTGCTAAAAAAATCGCGCGTTCCGGTGCTTTGTATTTAATACACAAGTAAAAATGAGCAATTTAAAATCGGAGAAATAAGAATATTCATAGCAAATCGTTTAAATTAATTAAATTTGATGTCAAAAGTGATAAAAATCGAAATTTAATTGCTGAGAACATAAAAAAACATCGGCCGACGTTCACAAAACGGGCGCAGAGACCACTTCATATGGATGCCCGCGAGCTACTGAGACGGGACTCGGAACACTAACACTGTGTATGTTATACCTCGAAGGAAGAAACAACTGCGAACTGAGATTCTATTTCTTGCGTTCCCATATACCGAAGTAGAGTGAGAGTGAGACGTGAATAGCGTCGATTCCTCGCCCATAGCGGTTTTTTAGAATGAATATACCTATGTCACACACTGGCACACGTTTGATTGTATTGGTGAATTTATTCCTGATTTTCACAAAATATCTCTGATGTGGCCGATAAGTGCGAATTATTATTAATATTATTTTTTCATTTAATGCGTAAATGTATTACCGAGGAATACCTAAAATCTGAACTCAGTATTTATTATATTTATAGAGATATTAAAGATTTTAGAAGCAATGTGTACTAGTTATCACAGGGAAGGAAGGGTTAAAACAATACAACTGATTTAAATACCAATGTTCATCTTAACATACATACATATAATTACGCATTGTCTCTTGCGGGATAGGCAGAAACAACAGCTCTCCAATCTTTTCTATCTAAGCTCACAATTTTCGTCTCCTCTTCATTCATAAATCTCGTCACACACAATCTTTCATTATTCATTCTTCTCGCTTTACCTTCTTTCAACATGTGGTCTACCTAATCCAACCACGTTCTACAATACATCTGTGGCGGTCGCCCACTCGGAACACTGTGGGCGTTCATACATACGGTCAATGACCGATGAAATGACCTTCGCATTCCTCGATAAATCTAAATAAACAAGTCCGAAGTTCACACGCCGGCCATTCAACCAATAGCCGAGCGGACCGCATTCCATACTAGAGAGAGAACGCACCACGCTTGTCTCGCCAGTTCCGTATTTGAATGATACCTACATACAACAATTAATCGTTTTTGCATTCGCAGAAACGAGACGTAGGCATATCGC
Source organism: Odontocerum albicorne (assembly GCA_949825065.1). Classification (NCBI taxonomy): domain Eukaryota; kingdom Metazoa; phylum Arthropoda; class Insecta; order Trichoptera; family Odontoceridae; genus Odontocerum; species Odontocerum albicorne. The sequence continues at coordinate 48,604,682 of OX463844.1, read as the reverse complement.
GAGCGCATTCCCGCGCCCATTCTAAAAAGATATAAATACCTACGTTACTAATAAAATGGAACAGACTCTCTTTCCGCATTGCGATCTAACGTGTTTTATTATTTATCAACAAACCATCATCATCATCTCTTCCCTTAAGGACCGAGCTTCTAAACATCTTCCACGCACACCTTGCACTACTGACTTGTATACTCGCTTACTCATTCTCTCCACATGCCAAAACTATCTTAAATCTTATTTCTTCATCTTACGTAAAACATCTATTCTACCCATGCATTTATTTCTGATGTCTTCATTCCCCCCCCCCACTTTTTTTCAAATATTGACACTCCATATTTTTTCTCAGTGCACGCGTCTCCACAGCTAACTTTTGTCCTTCTTTTCCCAAGTTCAAGTTTCACTAATCTTATTTGGTTTCTAATTTTCGTTGTAGGTAACATATACTCGTATATTACAGACATATTTCTCGTACATTAGTGATACACATTGTGCGATATTCCATTCGAGGTAGACATATAGCGCAGATTTGCACAATTTTTTTATCACACCGCCATTGCATCATCTATAACATGTTATACATACTCTTCTGTTTCTTATGTTTCCTAGCTATCCTTCAGTTAAAATATCTTCAACTAAACACTAACACAGTTTACCTCTTCCTAGCCCTACGTTGATTCTAAACAGTTGCAATATTTCTTTTGTAAATTATTCTGATCTTATTATCTCGATATATCATTAACGAAATTCAAGTTTCATGTTTCTTCTTATGTTACCCGACTCCAATAAATGTTTATCATGCAATGTATTAATACCATATATTGTTCGTAAAGCACGCATTCCGCATTTATTCTACTCCTTTATCACTATAACAAGTAGTCAGGGAAACGTGTTTCATTCTAGATTATTTTCCTTTCCTCTCTACCACCTCTTCCTTTTCCTTCGATTGATTATATTACACTTCATATGATTAGGAATGCTCGGGTGATTGTTCTACTCGATGTTTGTGGAATTGCTTTGTGGAATTTATGGGCATATGCTAACGTATATGTTCATGGATTTCGTGGGGATGGATGGATATTTGAGTGTTTTTTTGCGACCATGTAACTTGCTTAATTTACTTTCGTCTGGTTGGTTGGAAGTGATTTCAGCCTGGCCATAAACCCGCTAGATTGTATTTGCAATAAAAGTGTCTAATAAATAAATTAATCTTTTTAAATGCACATGCTTCACTACGAATACTAATTCAAGATTGTTGACTAATATTTTTGAAGATTTCGCAAACGTTTTATTGCCAATTCTTTAATGCACCATAGACCGTATTCTCTACTGCAATGTGCTTTCCAGTAAATTTATCTTGCTATCATTCGAAAACGTATCTCACTAAAAATGGAAAACAAATTGTTTGTTTACGTTTACATACTTACACGAAACCAATTTTGAGACACACATTCATTCATTCGCACGCTACCGTTTAAGTTATCCAAATTAGTGATTCAGACGTATTGAAGAGCATGGTCAGGAGATAACATTACCTACGGCCTTACTTATCAAATCTTCGTGTTCAGAACCACTGGACTAACCACGGAACTCGCTGTTCGTAGTCGTGCGTGTAAGCAATATACTTCCGCAACAATAATTGCACATGTCTTGCGAGTATTATTCCTAGACGAACTCTTTTACAAAACTGACGCCTTTTTTCTGAGTATAATCGAAAATCAAACCCGAAACCCTAAAGTAGAAGTCAATTATCTTACTAACTAGGCCACGGTGCTTTAGGGCATTATAGTTATTTTAATGCTTATCACGATTGTTCAGTTAGTGCTAGTAATGAATTAAAATTGATGGAGAAATATCATTTTGACTTGAACGGAGCATTAAGCTAAATCGAATGGAGGATAATAATACTCTTTTTCATTTCTGTATAGCCTTTGTGGTCTGTGTCGCATAACTTCTCAATCACTGTGTCGCGATAAAATACTTATTGTTTTTACTATCCGAAAAATATGTCAACTTGAATCATTAAGTTGTTCAAATTAAGTAAGTTTCCATTTTCCGAACATCTGGTGAACAATTATATTCCAAAAATCTCTCAAAAAAGGACGAGTATATCAAAATAAAATTTAAAAAAAAAATGATAACATTTGGACAATACATTAAAATTTATTTTTCGAGTTAAGAGTTCCTTACTCTTTACAAAACCGTTATGAGTACTGCAGGTCCTTCTGTCAGCTCTCTCAACAGTCATATTTATTTTCATTAAAAAACAAAAAAAAACTTAATTAGTATACTCGTACATACCATATGACGCAAATCAAAATTATATTTCTTGTAGAAAATACAAACATTAGAACTTGGAACTAACAATATATTTGGATATAAACATAAACTAGTTAAATGTCGGGTTTGATTGAAGTTGTTGGTTTGGAAGTGGGCAAATTTCGTAAAGTTAAATATTTCTTCATTTAATAAAAAAAGATGTTAGTTTAACAAAACTTAACTTCGGTGTAAACATACATTATTTCTAAAAAAACACTGAAGTTTTAAGCGTTGGAATGTTTTACATACTCGTATAAAACGAGAAAGTAGAATACTGGATTATATATTTCGGTTAAATATTTGTTAACTGAATACATTTTTAACTTTTTACCTTTTTTATGTATCGTTGAAACTTTCGTTTGTCAATATTAAAAGGTTATTTTTATAATCAGCCATTCCACTGAAAAGTTTGAAACGATTATAATTTGCAACGTTTGAGTATGTCTGTTGCTTGTAAAATATGATTCTGCAAAGCTGTATGCAATGTTATATGTATATGTATTTTTTTAAAACAAAAATATCTTCAATTTGCGGCGAATGTGGATTTAAGATGGAATATAGATGGACTTAATTTTGATCGTCCATAAAAAATGATAATTGTATAAACTAAAGTAGGAACACAAAAATATCCATAACTTCCACAGTTAGAAAATTTATAATATATTTACAAATATTAAGCAATAAAAACAGGTATTCACAGTGAATATATCACTTGAATGAATTCCTGCACGTACGATGTAGAAAGGCACGAATAATTGACAAACAAATCAACCTCTTTAAGAGAAGGCAGTATTTGCGGCTCCCAATGCCGTAACGTAACATGCGATAAACAAAACTGATATATATTTTATTTTAGTTTTCAAGAAGTTCGAGAGGCTCTGAGCAACCGAGACAATTGTAGGCATTAAGCCAAATTGTTTCGAGGCAGATAAAAGGATCCTTAATATTGATATTTTTATCATAACGGCCTTTTGACACGGCCAGTTTAAGCACTTCAAAGTTTATATTGACTATTGTGAGGTTCTGATCTTCTGAATATTATTGTTGTATAAATAACCTTATGGGTCAAAAGGGATGATTGAACAGTAATCAAACCGAAATCTTGGTTAAAAATTGTTTTAATACTTTGAAATCACATAGTTTGGTTAACCCTTCTTTCCCTGTGATGTGTAACTAGTACACATTGCTTATAAACACTTTAATATCTCTATAAATATAATAAACACTGGGTTCAGATTTTAGGCATTCTTCCGTAATAGATTTACGCATTGAATGAAAAAAATAATATTCATAATTATTAGCACTTATCGGCCACATTAGAGATAATTTTTGAAAATCGGGAATAAATTCACCAATACAATCAAACGTGTGCCAGTTTGTGACGTAGGTATACTCATTCTAAAAAAATTGCTATGGGCGAGGAAGCGACGCTATTCACGTCTCACTCTTACTCTACTTCGGTATATGGGAACGCAAGAAATAGAATCTCAGTTTGCAGTTGTGTTTCTTCCTTCGAGGTATAACATACACAGTGTTAGTCCATCTCAACTCTCAGTAGCTCTAAGGCATTAATTTGAGGTGGTCGCTTCGCCCATTTTGTGAACGTCGGCTGATGTTTTTTTTCATGTTTTCAGCAATTAAATTTCAATTATTATCACGTTTGACTTTGAAATTAATTAAATTAAGCGATTGGTTATGAATTTTATTATTTTTCCGATTTTAAATCGCTCATTTTTACAGGTGTATTGATGTGCATTGAATACACAGTACCGGAACGGGCGGATTTTTATAGCACAGGAAGGGAAATGTTAATATACTAAGAAAAATATTGTAATGAACTTTTGTATATGTGTTATGTTTAAAATACTAATAATTTAGTTAAACGTGGCAATTTTACCAATATTCACTTTTGTGGAAAGCTACGCCACACTCGTTCCACATGTGCCGGGTCTCACTTCTCTCCTTGCGCTTAGCGCATACCTTGTAAAAGTTTTTTTTCTTTTCTGGCAGTTGACGGAATACACATCAACACGTGTTTAGAGATGTTATTTGATAGTCAGTTTGATGGGTCCTGTAAATTTATAATTCCATTTGGACCCTGCTACTGTAGTTAATCGCTAGATTCATGTATCAAAATCTTCAATATCTGACACTTCACTGTACAATATCGTCAGAATCTTTCTTCTTCTTCCAAGTATCATGTCAGGTTCCCCCAACGTTGATTATCACCTGAGAGTAAGCATATTTGTCCCCGGCAGCACGAAAAAATCCCCGACGCTCCTTATACCAGTCCAATCACGTATATTGCAGAGCCAGGAGATTTGCCTCATGCCAACACTTCTTCGACCCTCTATTTTGCCTTGGATGATCAGGTGCAGTAATTTGTACTTCAGAATCTTTATCATAAATTAACTCTTGCATATTTATATTATCTAGGGCATTGTCCACGCTAGAAATAAGTAATGAGGATTGTGCCAGAAATATGTCCTTTTTAGAATAAGTCTTGATCACGTAACACAGGACCGTGGGTTATAACTTTTCTAAATATCTTTTTAATTGTTTGAAAAAAAATAGAAATTTTTACTACAGTTAATGCAAACCAAGATACCATAAAGTGTACTGTAGTTCTTTAGAGAATTTTGTGAAATTAAAGATAGTTTAAATAGTCGAAATTACAGATAAGAAATTAAATCTTTTAATAAGTAAACAGCTAAGCTAATATTTGTTATTGATCCGGGGGCATTGGATTTTATTCCCGTTAGTTCTCAATTTTTTAAAACGGTTTTTACTATTTCCTCGCTTACATATTTATAGTTAGTTGGAACATATTCCTACAAGACATATAACCTGCTTCGTTGTACTGTTTGAAAGGAAAGTGTGATATTATAAAATAAATTACTGTACAAAATTCCTGCTCCATTTACCCAAGCAAATATCCACCCCTTGTGATAAGAGACGCTCAATCTGCGTCGTGATCATATTATTCTGACTTCGATGTGACGTCAGCAAAGTATAACCTATTTAAGTGGTTTTTATGGCGTAAAGTAAAATAAGTGCATTAAATAACATCCCAACTGGATTGGAACACGATACATTCCTTATGTAAGACAACCTCCTAGAGGGACCGTAAAACCAATAATTGGATCAGGGACCAAACAAGCGTGACAGGGGGCAGCAAAACTTAAATGGAATCAGGCGGGTCATTTCTATGGATGATGGAATAATCACTGAACCAAGATATTAGCAGAGTAGGGGACCCATGACATGACAAAGATATCTCGTCTGACCGAAGACTCGAATGTCAGATGACGTTAAAGGAATTACGGGATCTGATGGGAGACGCTTGGCGTCGAATTGGAACGGAAACACAAAAGATAGATATTTATCGAACATTTTTGTAAAGAAGGCTATCGATTTAGTAATAATAATAAGTAGAAAGTGCAAGCTATAAAAATTGTGTTTTTAAGAACACCAACTAGGAATTCGAATCCAATAATATTGAAATATTAAAAATACTACAATATACATAAAAGTAGAGAATATAGATAAGAAGATGGTGGCTTTGGCCACTAGATGAGGTATTTTCCCGCATCCATACATGTTTGAAAAAACATATTTGGTAGGAAAACTTGCAAATAGAAGACGATCTACAAAGAACCTTTGTTCGATATACGAGTATGATATTAACTACAGAGAACCTACAAAGAACCTTTGTTCGATATATGACATTAACTACAAAGAACCTACAAAGAACCTTTGTTCGATATATGATCTTTCAATATATATAATTAACACATTTTGCTTTAGTTGGATTGTAGTGTACGTATGCAGCGTTCACATTAATGTTAATCATAAATTCTAAAAAGACTTCCTAAAAATTGTTGTTTGCAAGTGCTTCCTAAAGTTGCACATGTCACCGAAATATCTTTTATTCTAAGAGGTATACTATTCCAAACCACGGGACCAGTAACGGAAAAGCCGTTTCATTATTCCCCACTCTATTGAATCGATTCGGAACAATCAATTTATTACATGAAAATTATCGACTACGAAATTATATTTCTCTTCAAAGGAACATTTCTTATACACAGGTTCGAAATATACAATGGTGGCACTCCAATTAGGGACTTAAATAGGAAAAGTTTGTAATCAATCCTATCGTGATACGTGAGTTAGCATAAACAAGCAAGATAACTGTGGTAGAAATGAGAGTTTTGCGTAGAGAAGGTGGAAAATAAATGTGTGACAAAATAAGGTATGATGACGTTAAGAAAGAATGCGAATTGAAAGAAGATACAGTACTTGAGGTGCAGAATGGAATATTGAGAAGGTCCATCCACGTATAAGAATGGATGATGAAAGATTTACAAAAATAATCTACACAATTAGTAAAGAAGGTATGAAAATTTTAGGAACGCTTAAAAAAAATTATACGACCGGATTAATCGAATTTTATGACGTGATGTATGGACGTGGCATAGGTAAAAATGTGTTCCATCATAGAATGGAGTGGATATTTGTTTTCTCTGCCTACTTTAATAGGAGAATGGCATGAACGTAATGATGATCAGTGAAGGGGAATGATAGAGAGTTCCATAATGAATTATAACAATAACGGGTTAATTACTTGGCTCAACTTGATTGAACGTAAACGGGTTAAATGGCTATTTTGGCAGTCAAGTATTTGAAATGCTTTAAAATACGTACATATATATCATCACTACGTCCCTCTTGCGAGGTATGTAAAGAAAACAGATCTCCAAGCTTTTGTATTAATTCACTTCAATGCACAATCTTCTATTATTTATACTTCTCCCTTAAACTTTTTTCAAAATCTGTTCCATTTGGTCCAGTCACGTTTTTCTCATTTCTGGCATTTCTAATTTGTTTACTTGCGTTGTCAATCTTTCATCATTCATTCTCTCAATATGTCCAAACCATATCAAAACTCCTTTTTATTTATTTTAAACATCAATTTTCTTTGTGCATTCATTTCTGATGTCCTTATTCCACCTCTTCTCCTTCTTCTACCAAGTTCAAGTTTCACTTCCATACATCAAGGAGGGCACGGACACGCTGTTATGTGTTTGTCAATTTTGCAACTGTTGATATTGCGCGGTTGTTGTACATAGCATTACGTGCTCCGTTTACTTTGTTCCCTGTCGTTACACTTCTTCAAAGCCCCTTTTCAAATCACCCACCACACGTAAACTTACTGCCAAGATTACACAATTCATTAATTTGCTCCAGTTTTTACTGAGTTAACTCCAACATTGCACACACTATAATGGTATAACAATTTACTATATTAAATAGTTTTCAACGGTTAAATTGTATTGAGAAGGATGATTAAATATAAGAACAAGTTGAAGAATTAACTATTTGAGAAGTACAAGAAATGAAGAACGAGATGTTAAACGGGTAATTGCAATAGGAAACAAAGTTACTGGGTCACTAAAAGACAAATATTCAAACAAGAGAATCGATATTTGCTTAATATTATATATGGTTCATAAAAATATAAGTGCCAATATTGATGTGTGGGAATAAAACGTGGACGTAGAAAATGAACGAAAAGAGCCAATTAAATGCAGTGGAAATGCGTGAATTGAGAAGAATTTGTAGTGTGTCGATAATTTTAATTTGTAGTGTGTCGATGTGTTTTTTATTTGGTTTTCTGCCATACGTTTTTGTTTTTTTATTTATTCTTTAATCTAGATATACGAGGGTGTGGGATAGAAGCCACCCCGATGCCTATGCGGTCGGGCTCGCCCTACATTGGTGGGGTGTATCTCGACCAGGGGAATGTTTGTGGGATGAGCCCGGTCATTTTAATGTCTTCTCTCTTGAATGTATTTTTTTTGTCATCTATTAATTTTCTGTGTTTTTTTTATCTTCTTGTTCTACGTGTTGCAGGGTGTGGGCTGAAAAACATCTGGTGTCCCCGTGGCTGGGCTCGCTCTATATTGGTGGGGCGTATCTTGGCCGGAGGGATGTTATTAGATGAACCCAGACCTTTTGATAGCTTCTATTTTTTAATGTATTATCTTTTTAATGTGTTCTTGAAATGTGTCTAAATGTATTATGTACATACTATGTTGCTATCAATAACCCTGTATTTATTTATTTTTATTATTTTTATTATAAAATGAGAAATGTAATTATTAATTAAGGATTGACGTGAGCTAAAAGTTATGTATAAAATAATGTGAAAATAGCACGTCGAGGTGGTTCAGTCATGTTGAATGGATGAGTAACGAAAAACTGAGCAAAAAAATTCATAATGCGAGCATAAAACGTACGAGACTACGGAATATATTCCAGTGCGAGAGTTGTAGAACTAATTTTTACTTGGATTCTCCCGTACCCAGATTGCATCGATTGGGTAATGACTATGCTGTAGGCTCGGACATATTTGGTGACAGTCTTATTATCATAGAAAGCGTTTTTGTTTATCTGACGTAACGGCGTGACTCTCGTTATTTTTTTCTCTCTTTCTTTTTGTTTACTTAGTTTCTCTCAAACTTTTCGAGATATCTGTGAATAAATTTAAGTTTCGATGAGCTTTTATTGTATTGGAATGGATTAATTCTGCGTATGCACATATTTTTTTCTTTTTTAATAGAAAGGCCTTTGATTGTCTGAGCTTTAATCTGTGTCAGCTTTTAATTTTATTTACGGTGGGTGGTTTGCATGTGTGACTGCAACTTTTTTTTTTTACGTAAAAGCTTATAATTTTTGTGACAATTTGTATTTATATTCAGGCACACAAAATTATTCTTTGAGTATATCTCTTCTCACCTTTTTTAATGATCGATTAAAAGACTGACAATTGTATCAAAATAAAATAAAAAAATAAGTGGAACTTGTGATTAAGAACGACCGAAAAAAAATTTGAATGAACCGAGTGAGTAAAGTTTTAAAATAAGGTAATGTTAGGAGTACTAGAAACTGTAAGAGAGGATGTTTGACGTGATAGAAAAGTTTGACACTCTTTAGTCTTTGCCTTTCCCAACAGGGAAATTTCGTGATGGTATGTATGAACGTGGATTGCAGTCCGAATACAATTTATTGTTTTATTTTTTACCAAGTAAAATATCAATACGAATTATTGAGCCAAATTTGAAAAAAAAAAACATTGTTATTAAAAAAATTATTAAATATCAGTTCTCAAATATTTTTATTTTGAAAACTTTCAAATCTCCTTTGTAATAAAAATGAAAGTTGCTGTGTATAATGAAATTCTCCCGGTTTACGAGATCATTGGATTTCTTTTTATCTTCCATATTCGGAGAAAAACTTCGTTTTTATGGTTTTAACGAGGACATTCGTTTTATTTAGCTTCTTTATCGACTAAACACATAATAAAATGTATTTATCCATTTTCTTCTGTAAAGAAATTTTAACAACAAACATCTATTGAAAATTTTTCAGATTGAAATACCTTAAATTAGGTTTCAAAAGTATCGAAGGAAATGAGCAAGCGCGAGATAATTATGTGGAAATTTCTTATGAACGACTATTGTCGCGATTTTCAGTCAAAAATTTTACGATAGCAATGATGTCATTCGTTGCCCTTTTGGTAAGACACCTCTCTTCCAGTTTGATTTGATTTATGGACAAAGACATTTCGTTATTGAAGAGAGATGTTATATTTTTTAAGTCACTGTTTATAGCAAACAAGTCAGGGTGAGAGTCTTACGTCAGCTGTTAACTGGTTCCAGAGTCTGACGGTAAGGGCAGTAAAGGTTGAATTGCCTGAAGACAATCTCTGCTTGAGCGCAGCGCAATTTCATAATTGGACGTGGCCTAGTTGGTAAGATGCATTTTACGTCTAGCCCGGAGGTTTCGGATTCAATTGCCATTGGTAGCCAATAATAATAAAAATGATTTGAGTCTACTTTTCGTTGCTTCTTTAACATATTTTTGATTGGAAACAATTGCTAAACAATAAGCCCCCAAAGGTTTTTTATTACACATTTGTTGTATATAGTAAAACCAGGTATATAGTGAAATGACTTATTTCCATGTGGCAGCATCTTGCAACTAACTAGAAAGATGTTCAAGTGACCTTAATTTAAAACCTGACAACTGAGCAACCTCTGGGCTGGAATCCAGGCTTCTTATTAACTAGGTAAATGTTGATTGCAACGGTTATATTGTATAAAAGTTGTATTGTATATAACGGAAATTAAATACAGAACATATGTGTCGACGCTTTTCAAAACCAGATATGTCCACATTATGGCATTTTTTAGATATACTCGTATATACCAAAATGTAGCTTCTGTAGTCCTGGACAAATCTGAATTTTTCAAAATAAGATATCTCCTCGAGAAATCAATGCAAAATGGTGATTGAAATAAGAGCTTTTTCAAACTCAGATATGTCCACGAGGTTATTTTTATCAAAGTCAGACATGTCTATTTGAACCAATCAGAGAGCGCCATCATTCAAGATAGCCGATCAGTCGTAGCGTAGTTGTACTGTCAACAACAATCAAACTCGGGTATGTCCATGCGGTCTTGTATCAAAATCACGCATTTTCAATGGGTTTTTTTCAAAAGTGGGTATGTCCAAAATGAAATATGCTTTATTTTTTCTACTGACTTGAATTTCTAGGAATTTATTTTTGAAAACACAATGTCATCTATAAAGCAATTCTCAAAAAGACACATCATTTTTATATATGTAGATTTCAGTGATCAGGGACAAAATGACGTTTTGCTTGGTTTGAACTTGCGTGGACATACCTGGGTTTGAAAAACGTCGAAACATATATTAAATAAAATAAAAATATTAATATTAAAGACAGTAGCAATATTTTAAGTTTGATTGTTTTCCATCCACAATATCATCAAGATGTTCAAATATTATAACAGTCATGGAAACTTATTGTTTATTATCTGTATTACTTGTCGTGGGAAGTTTACTGAACCTCTTCTCTCCTAGGAGACTGTACTCGTGTTTATTTTGCTAACAATGGACCGACAAGCTCGTCTCCTCTAAGTGTAATCAAAGTTTGCACTCAAGTTTTTGTGCACTTGTTCCCTCAATATTCGCTATAGTTTATATCATTTTCTAGCCTTCTTAATGACAACATAAACAAAATTTACTGTCATTAGAACAAAAAAATTCTTAATGACAACATAAACAAAACCTCTTAATGACAACATAAACAAAATTTACTGTCATTAGAACTAAAAAATAATGACTTCTATCAGCGGTCTTGTAGATACTGTATTTGAATAATTACGGGCTCTAAATTTCTGAAAAAAAACTTGCCTTTTTGAATTATTTTACCGAAGATTAATTGTTATGTTTATAATGATTCTTCAAACTCTTATTTGAGGTTGTATAATATGTTTATGTATCGGAATATGAAACAGAAAAGAGGGATATCGAACGGCGTGTAGTGTTAGGAAACAAAATCAATGGGACACTTAGCCATATATACTCGAAACGGATAATATCAAAATCTGCTAGATGTATGGGAGTGTAACGTTGAAGGGGAAAACATTGAGAGCAGCCGAATATATGCTGTAGATATGCGTGTATTGAGAAGAATACTTGGAGTAACAATGTATGACAGAAGAAGAATTAAGTGATAAGGGATGTAGATGAACTTAACGATGATGTGTTAAGTAAGATGGTTTGGGCACGTACAAGGATTTAATGAAGAAAAGTTAACAAAAAAGATATACAGTGCAGATGTGAGTAGAAGATATAAGAGAGGAAGACCAAGAAAAATATGATTTCATTCTGAAAGATAAAATCGTTAAAAAATAGGAAATTGTAGAGGTTTCATGAGAAAGTAACATATATGGATGTGAAAGAGTACTAAGGATGTGTATCGAGTTAGAAACGAATGGCGCTGTGTTCTCTCTGCCTACCCCAACAGGGTTTAGGGGATTGGTCTTAGAGGAAGAGATGATGATGGTTGATAAATAAATAAACTCGTTAAATCGCAATGCGGAAAGAGAGAGTGTATAATTTTTTAGTAACGTAGGTATTTATATCTTTTTAGAATGCGCGTGAGAATGCGCTCGCGATATGCTTACGTCTCGTTTCTGTGAATTCAAAACGGTTAATTGTTGTATGTAGGTAACCATCTATTTACGGAACTGGCGAGGTAGCCGTGGTGCGTTCTCTCTCTGGCGTGTGATGCGGTCCGCTCGGCTATGGGATGAATGGCCGGCGTGTGACCTTCGGACTTGAATGGCCGGCGTGTGAACTCTGGACTTGTTTACTCATATTTGTCGAGGAATCCGAAGGTCATTTCATCGGTCATTGACCGTATGTATGAATGCCGAGTGGGCGACCGCCACAAGGGAAATGGTTTGCATTTTTATATACAATATATTTTCACATATATTATTCGCACTTATATTTTCTTTACATGTCTGATTATTAAATTTTTTTTGTACAATACTTAAGAGGTTCGGATATTCCTTCTAGTCGGAAACAATCCTGGAAATATTTAAGAACCTGATTGATGATTAGCTTTAAACCCCATAATTTGAACCTTATATTGAACCCTCTCGTCTATCATCAACTAAGTTTTTTAATAACTGGATTTATACGACACTTTCTCATACCTCTCAAAATAATTTTATGTAGTATATTTGTACTTAAAACACTTTGTACTGTACAACACGATGAGTATATTTCATAAATGAATTAATCTCTTTAGTTCTGAGTATTTTCCTCAGTTTGTCCGCGAATCGTTTAAATCCTTGCTGGCGCACATCTGGAAGGACCTGCTGTCCTGGAATATTGGCAAAGTTGGGTCCAGCTCCGGAATTGTTTGAACACTTGCGCTCTTCAATGAACTAACACAGGACCTGTTGGTCGTTGGCAGATAGAACTTTTGTGTTTTAATAGACCTCACTGTAAAACATTTTTGTTATAATTTATAACTGTATCAAATAATAAAAAACCATTGAATATTTCATCTATATCGAAGATAGAAATGTCATAACCTAAAATATTTCATATAAAAATAATATTACAAACAAACAATCATGATGTTTCCCTATGAAGGTAGTCAGAAAGTCAAGAGCGTCATACATTCCCATCTAATACCACTCCTAGAACTTCTCTTTCTTCGTACATGTTATTTTTTAATCTAATCAACTGATGCTACCAAATTTTATTTGGTTTTCCCTCTACCACGCTTTCCATTCACATTTGTATCTTTGTTTTATTAGACTTTCTTTGTTCATTCGTTTCACGTGTTAGAACCAATTCAGAGAGCTCTTGTTCGTCCTATTGAACATATCAGCCTATTTTTACATTCATTTTGTATTCTGACATAGATTATTACCCCAAGTATTATTCTCAATGCACGCATTTCAACAGCATTTATTCGGGTTCAATCAGTCTTTTTTTACGTGAATATAATTTGTATAATACAAAACATGAATATAAAGTTATAAGCATATGTTAAATCTTTAAAAACACGTAAAAAATCTGAACACTAAACTAGCGTTTTCTCACTAAATGTATACCCTGAACACTAAACTAGCATATTCTCACTATATCGCAGTGGCACAGTGCACAATCTATTTCAATGAATGTTCCAATTGTTTGGTTTAAGCGTAAAAATAATACTGCACATTAAAAAAAAAACTCCAAAACAAAAAAAAGTAACAAACAAATTGACCAAATAACACGAGTATTGAAACAACTAACAAAACTTTCAATGTCAATGTTAGATATTCCAGCATATTAGTGATTTTATACTTTTCAGAATTACTGCTGAAATAAAAAATAAAAAATAACAATTTTAAAGAACCGTTTAAAAATTAAACTATCTCTTCTATATACCAACCCTCACTTTTTCAGTTTTTAAAGTTGGGGATAAATCAATGATTTGTAAGTACCGCTCTCTAATTATTTTAACTTCTTCCAAAAAGTAATGACCATTTTTTCTATCAGTTTAAACCAGCAAGAAGCCTCGATAACACGGTTTTTTGCATGGCCACTCTGTTACTTCTGTTTGGCTAATTTACAGTGACTATTTATGTCCCGCGCACCCGGCAGGGGTCTGTCGTCTTTGTAATTTGGGAGAGGTGATGGTCCTGGCTGGGACATGTTCTGAGAATGCCCGATGATAGTTGGCCGCGGAGAGCGCTGTTTTTCTGTCCATTGGGGTCCCGACGGACTGGAAGACCCTCTCTCACGGTGTACCGTTCCTATGACAAGGTAGTCAGAGCGTTAGGAATGTCGTGGAGGGGGATTACTAACACCGCCCAAAACCGCTCTGAATGAAGAAGACTGGTGGCCTCCCTATGCTCCCTTGAGGAGCTTTAAAAGAAGGTTATAAAAAAAATTATGTTCCATATTGGGAAGAAAGCTGTAGGTAAATTGCTTTGTAAATGAATAATCAGATGGCTTTTGATAAGGTCAATTATAGAGTTTTATTTCAAAGCTTGAAGCAGTTGGATTTCAATGTTTCATGATGTATCAAGTCCTACATTTCTAATTAATCGAGTTAGTTTTTGCGAATGGTTTCTAATGGATGTGAAATTTGTAGTTTCATGAGGCTCTATTTTGAGACCCTTGTCGTTTTTTATATTCATTTATGATATTTTTGGAGTTTCGAGGTACTCGAATTTGATTAGTGTTTATAATCTAAAGATATTTCGAGTGATTTCTTGCTAGAAAGACTCAAAGATACTCGAAACAGATCTCGAGTCACTGTGCTATAATATGTACCTTAATATTGATAAGAATTACAATATAACATTTATCAGTAATTGTGTCAAAGTTTTTCAAGTAGAATATACACTCTCGTTATACATTAAATTATTATGTGAACGAGAAATTTAAGAATTGCTTTAGATTTCTAGAATCCCTATTGAGATTTATAAGACCATTTCAGAATTTGTCATCATTGATGATATTGAATATGGTACATCATTGATAAGAAACAACTTAGGGTTTACTTATTTAATATGAAATCATAATTAAATATTGTAATCGTATATTGTTTCCGTTTCGTTTAGCAAAAAATCTTCTCTGAGAGAACTGATTTGTTCAGAGTTCAGTTACTTTTAGAAATGACATAAGCTTTCAAAACCCAGTAGTGAGAATATGCAGAGTGAATATTTTGCATCTATACAACAGCACAAGTTCATATTTCGTATCTACATAATTACACACCGAGTTCATATGTTGCATTTATATAATTGAGAACCGAGTTTATATATTGTATTCATGTAATGGCTCACCGAGTTCATGTTTTGTGTCTATATATTGTAATTACACACCAAGTTCATATGCTGTACTCGTATATATGATATATGTAATAAATTCACACCAAGTTAATATTTCGAATCTATATAATTGCACACCGAGTTTATATTTTGAATCTACATAATTGCACAACGAGTTTATATTTTAAATCTGTATAATTGCACACCAAGTTTATATTTTGAATCTACATAATTGCACAACGAGTTTATATTTTAAATCTGTATAATTGCACACCGAGTTTATATTTTGAATCTTTATAATTGCACACCGAGTTCATATTTTATATCTATAATATATAATTGCAAACCGAGTTCATATTTTAAATCTATAATATAACATATAATTGGAAACCGAGTTCATATTTTATATCCATAATATATAATTGCAAACCGAGTTCATATTTTGTATTGATATAATAATTGTACACCGAACATATTTCGTATCTTTGTAATTCCACACCGAGTTCATATTTTGTATGTGTATAATACGAGTATATAATATTTGTATGTATCTACAATATATAATTGCAAACTGAGGTCATATTTTGTATCTATGATATATAATTGCACACCGAACACGTTTCGTTTCTTTGTAATTGCACAACGAGTTTATATTTTGTATGTATATAATATTTGTATGTATCTATATAATTGCGAACCGAGGCCATATTTTGTATCTATGGCATATAATTGCACACCGAACACGTTTCGTTTCTTTGTAATTGCACAACGAGTTTATATTTTGTATGTTTATAATATTTGTATGTATCTATATAATTGCAAACCGAGTTCATATTTTGTTTGTATATAATTGTATATTTTGAAACACCGATTGTATATGTTGTATCAGTATAATTAATTGTTCATAGATTTCGTTTATTGCATTTTTATAATTGAATATCTAGTTCATATTTTGCATCTACATATATACTCGTTATTATATATTGATATCGTATTTTGCATCTACATATATACTCGTTATTATATATAGATATCGTATTTTGCATCTACACATATATTCGTGATTGTATATTGAGATCATATTTTGTATCTATATAATTATATAAATAGTTTTGTATTGAACAATGAACATATGAAGCCACAAGCGCAATTTAGCAATAACACCGTAAAACTTTAATAATTAATAACAAACACCAATTGTTGTCAACAATTCCGTTGCCAATATCCGCAGATGATTGCAAGCAATAATAACATAACACAAATACGAGCCGTATCAAACAAGAAATATGATACGGCCACGGGGGGCACTTGTTTATGTGCAAACTTGGCTCGTTCAGATATATTGGACTTAACGAACAAACCTTATAAAGCGGCGTGATGAAGCAACATTGTGTGGAGGAAGGAGGGAAGAAAATAAAATATCCGAAAAAAAAATGTAATGCGGAAACTTCGATACTGAACCGAGACGAAGAATTTGAGCCTTGTTACGAATATAAAAGAGAAAAAATATAATACGTGTAATGTAAAATGTATTCCCTCGGGGTAATATTGACATTAGGTCCAGGTTTCGTGTTACCTTTGGCTGAGGTGTAAAAATACGGGTTTACTGATTATTTGAAGGTTTCAGGTGTAAGTGCTACTGATGGAACTTTTAAAAAAGTTTAGGACTTTTTTTATTTCTGTTATTAACTTGAAATATAAGTAAAATTGAAAGAAATAAATGTTATAAGATTTACTTACCGATTAATTAATTTTTAGTTAAGGCATAGTAACTGTGGAGGTTCAAAGACATTGCAGTTTGTTTAGTAAAACACTGTTTATTCTACTTAACATAACGCTACAACTCCACCGGTTATAAGATTTTCACCTTATCATCAGGGGAGCATCAGGAGCAAACGAGACGTTTGTGCTCTTCTGATGATGAGGGGAAACTTTAAAACCGGTAAGGTTATTTCGTTATGTTAAGTGCACTCAACAGATTTTTAAGGTCAATATTTCTTTTGACGTTTACTATATCATATATTGTATGACTGGCATTATTAAGGGATCGAAAAATATTGGAGGCCTTCGAGATGTGGACCTATAGAGGAATCCTAAGGATTTCCTGGAGATACCACATTACAAATGACGAGGTTCTCAGCAGGATCGAAGAAACCAGGCACCTGTAAAACACCATATCGAAAAAGCGTGCAGAATGGATGGGTCATATGCTGTGCCATGAAAATCTCCTGCACAATATGTTATACTGGACGGAATGATTGAGAGATCGATTGGCAGAGGGCGTCCTCGCCGAGAGTATCTGGAGCAAATATACCACGATATGGACTGCACCTCCTATACAGAGCTCAAGAGGATCGCTGAAGACCGAGCGGAGTGGAGGAGGAGATGCAGGGCTTTGCTGCTGAAGAAGAAGAAGCACAATTGAAATGAAAAACAATTTGGTTGCTTTACAATAAATGCAAACGATTTTGAATCAATACCTGATTTAAATTATTTAATTGTTAATACTTTTTCAAGACATTGATTGTCACGTTCGATTTTAAGAGTTAACAATCTACTACATCCTTAATAATCCACCACACATAATATAACCCTTTCTGGTTAAAATTTACTTTAAGGGTAGAAAGGGACGTTGCTCAAGATGTGTGAAAAACAACTTACATAAGTATTATCATGCCATCCCTTGTCGGGATAGATAGAGGAGAAAACACCAAACTTTTCTATCAAGGCACACATCTTTTACCTCTTTTACATCCATACACATTCTCATTCAGCCACTACGATTTTTCTTACTTATTACATTTTCTTCTTTCAAAATATGGTACACTTGATCCAATCATACTTTATTTCTTTTTTGCACCTTGTTTTTGTTTTATTAGTTCTCATTCATACCTAATCACTCCATTACTTATTCTGTCATACATTGTCACTCTATGTATTCTTCTCAGTGCACGCATTTCTGTCCTTTCCCACCTACGTCTTTTGTTTCCATACATTACAATTGGTACTGAAATACTGTTGTGGACTAGCATATTACCACATTTTTCATATTGTCGGATTTGAGTATATATATTTTAGTGCTCTATTAAATTTATTTCCTATCGCTACACGCCATTTATATCCCTCCTTACTCTCCTTATTTCACGTACAAGTTGCTCATCATATGCCGTAATTTATTTTTATTCTCCACTAAGACTATAACATCATCAGTTAACAGGAGGTCACATTTACAAGCCTTTCTTCTCATTTCATGTACAAGTCATATTTATGCTCCTCTAACACAATCACATCACCAGCAATAACAGTTTATATTTAATAAGTGCATACAACAGTTCACATTAGCATACAACAGTTAATTATCAGATATTTTTCTTCACATGTCACGTACATGTCACATATACGTTGTGGGTTATTTTTATTCTCATTTTTCTTTTTCCACTAACACCATCATATCATCAGAATATCGTAGTTCACATTTTCATGTCTTTTACTTCAAATTTCACGTCCAAGTCACATATTTGTGTAACTCATTTTTATTCCCCACTCACACTATCATATTATTTGCAAAGAGTAGTTCACATCAGCATACAACAGTTCACATCAGCATACATCAGTTCACATCAGCATACAGCAGTAAACATCAGCATACAACAGTTCACACTCTTGGGTCTTTTTCTTCACATTTCACGTACGGGTCACATACGAGTACATATTTTAAATTGCTTTTACTCTCCAATAGCACTTTCATATTATTAGCATAAGCCAGTTTACATTTATTCCCGCAAGACGTTTTAATGTCACTCAATGTAGATATTTTAAGATCGTTTTTTTTATTTTTTATTAAACAAAGTAAATTATTGTACAAACATTTGTCAAGGCTATACCACATTTATTACTTAACTAATCTTAATTATATGTTATAATTTATGAACTTACTTAATCTTAGTTTCCTACATGTCATTTTGTTTTATTTTTTTCAATCTTAATATATGATTTCTTAGAAATAATTAACACCTACATACTACTTATAACTAGATAACAATTCTTACACTAATTATTTAGCAAAAACAAGTCCACTCGTTCAGGCTACTTGTATTCCATCACATTCACTCAGACCTTGGTCGTCCCAGCTAATGCTGTAGGTGGACTAGTCGGGTAACAGATAATGCTTCGGGAGCTTGTGCTTATAACGGAAGGGTAGGTCGGATTTACTTTAAGATCTTTGATGTACAGGTAAGATAATTATTATTACGAATTATTACTTTAAAATAAAAATAAAAATTGTGTTTATAAACCAAATAGAAGATGCCAAAAAAAAAACATTCGAATTGCGTTATGTTATATTTATGCGTTTAAATTTTTTAAAAGTTAATTTAAATTTTTGAAAGAATATTTTAACCTTTTTACGGCGATGGCTCGAGTATCTTTCGTGTGTCCCACAGGCGGCGGCGTTTTACCTCAATAAATTTATATTGTATCTACATAAAAATATGACTCACCATTATCCCGAATCTGATTACTGTGGAACTGTGCGCCGATGCATTTTTTAGCTGACACTATAAACACGTAATATTATCCAAATCAAAGCTATAAATAAAGTGCGACAATATAAGAAGTAATAATCGAAGAAAACAATAATCCATAAACAATGAAAAAGGTAATTAATTCAATACGCAATACGCGTACTTACAAAAAAAATATCGACGCAAAATACGTCATATTGATCGGGAGAAATCGTCATTAGAAACATGACCTTCAACACACCCGAACGTGTGGCGCTAATATTTAAAATGCTTTAAATTTCGACGGCCTCGAATCGGTCTGTTTAAATCCTTCTTATGGATCAAGTACTTGAAATTTTGATGATTTTAAAAAAGATGTCACTAGAGGACACGTTTTGTCTTATATTCAGGTTAAAAATTTTAAAGAAGATTTAATTTTGACTGAGATATCGACACGCAAAGTTAGTGGCCACTTAAATGGCCGCTCGCCAGGACGGCACGTATTATGTATGGGCCAGTTAAGTGATCCCCCGCCGTGAAAGAGTTAATAGAAAAGAAAAAATATGTTTTTTTACTTAAATATGTTCGTATTCAATTTACGTATTAAAAATAATTTAAGACGTCATCATCGTACGCCTTTCAGCAATGAAATCAAGATAAAATTCAAATAATAAGAATTCTTAAGACGGGGAGAAAGAAAATCCGGAAAAAAAATACGAGATTTGAGAATTATTTAAACCTAAGTGCCTTCAACATGATGAAATTTGATTAAGGTTTAAGTTAGCAACCTTCAACAAATATAATTAAATTGTATTATCAAACGGAATGAAAGGGTCGCGAGGAATTACGAAATTTTACTATTAAAAATAAGATTTTCCTCTGCTACGAATAATAAAAATAATTCTTTTACGAGCAATTCTGACAGAAATCCTTTTATGAATGCAAAACGAAAGTGATTTGGTAATTAACAACTTGACTTGAGTTAATTAGAGAAATCTAATTTATAGAGATTCTTTTTGTAGACTTTTTGATAATTTAAACACTTATTTAAACAAAGGTTTCGTATTTAACTTTGTGGAATCCATACTCAAATATTTGAAAATATCATGTATTATTTTGTAAATACATATATATATATATATATATATATATATATATATATATATATATATATATATATATATATATATATATATATATATATATATATATATATATATATATATATATATATATATATATATATATATATATATATATATATATATATATATATATATATATATATATATATATATATATATATATATATATATATATATATATATATATATATATATATATATATATATATATATATATATATATATATATATATATATATATATATATATATATATATATATATATATATATATATATATATATATATTTAATAACACAATTTTCTAGTTGGGGTAGGCAGAAAGAACAGAGTGCTAGGCTCTCCTATCTCAACATACATCCTTTGTGCCTTCTATATCCATACACATCTATAGTTCGGAAACTCTAGGATGAGTCCTGTGACAACCCCAATACAACCTCACGTAATGTATTTACCTAAATAACTTGCTATTTATTAGAATTGAGGCGTATATTAAATTGATAAAATAATTAAAATTACTGAACATCGTTACAAGG
This sequence comes from Odontocerum albicorne, assembly GCA_949825065.1. Taxonomy (NCBI): domain Eukaryota; kingdom Metazoa; phylum Arthropoda; class Insecta; order Trichoptera; family Odontoceridae; genus Odontocerum; species Odontocerum albicorne. The sequence continues at coordinate 48,582,964 of OX463844.1, read as the reverse complement.
TTGTATTGGGGCAAATTTGTGAGCTGTCACAGGACTCATCTTTGAATTTCCGAACTATAATACAATTTTTACGATTTCTCTGACTTTTTACGTTTTTTTTATTAAGAATATAATTCACTTGATCCAACAATACTACTTTGTTCTTTCTCTATCATATCTTTAACTTCAATTTGCACTGTATACATAATTTGTTAGTCTGTCTTCATTCACTCTTTCTACATGCCAAAACCATATCAGATTGCTTGTGTTCATCTTACTCAACACATCAGTCTTAAAGAAACGTTCATTCCTAATTATTGCATTTCGTATTTTACCATACGTTTCCCCCATGTATTCTTATCAGCAAACGTTTTTCTACAGCATTAATTCGGCTTCTGTCAGTCTTTTTTTTTACGTACATATAAAAATGGTACTAACGCACTTTTTTGGACTATCATCTTAGCATATTTTGATGCTGTTTGGTTAGAGGATACATGTATTTTTAATGTTCTTTAACTTTATAATTCCACTAATTACATTAATCTGTTGCACGTGTTTCCAATTTATATCAAGAAACTTTTTTCAGGTGGACCTGAAGAGAGCCTTGTGCAGCGGGGATGAATGTAAGTAGTAAATATTGTTAATATAATGTTTATTCTTTTATTTTTGTTTTAACTTTATTGATAATTTTTTAAACTTCTCTTTATAAAATAATTTTCAGTGCCCCATCAACAGCACAAGGCCTTTACCTGTGGATTTTCGTTCATCAGTTTTCCATTACGTACCCAAAACATCTATCTGCTGCGCCATAGGTGCTAAGAGTGGCCCGCTGAACGTCTTCCTGTCGGTGATCTCAAAAGAGTCTTCTGTTGCAAACGTTCATCACAGTCGATTCCAGTGGACTATTCGGTGAGATATTGGTATTCTACCTGAGAGGTTCGCGTTTGATTTCTGATTTAACCCAAAGAAATAAAAATACAAGGAGTTTAACAATACTCGCACGTGCTAGACGAATAAGTGAACAGCCGATGAGAACGTAGATTCAGATTACTATCTCTTTACCTCCCTGAAGCTGCACATGGGTGGAAACAGGTTTTCAACCGACGAGGATGTAAAGGAGGAAGTGGAGAAGTGGACGGAGCGGTTGGCGGGAAACTACTTCGAGGAAGGCATCAAAAAGTTGATACTCCGCTTCACCACCTGCATTGAGAGGAATGGCGACTATGTCGAAAAATAGCTTACATATGTATTACGGTAACTACGTAATTTTTTTGTTTAAATAAAAAAAATTGTAACCTACAAAAATTCAGTACACTTACTTTCTGGACTTACCTAGTAGATTGTGTGATCAAAACTTGGTAACACATGGTTATTTATGTGGTTGTTGATTATAATGTACTCGTAGTTAGAATTGTATGTGTTAAGGCTTGGGATTTATGTATAAGAATGCAGAGTGTGAATATTTGAATATTTTGCACGAAACTATTGTAAAATATGACATTTGTTAATGAATGTGATAACAGTAGGTATATAAGTATGGGAATGAAACATTGACTTGGAAAAATAACAAAAGCCAAAAGAATGTTGTAGAAATGTGTGCACTGACAAAAATACATAGGGTGATAATGTGTGCACTGACAAAAATACATAGGGTGATAATGTGTGCACTGACAAAAATACATAGGGTGATAATGTATGACAGAATTTGGAATAAAATGATAAGGGATGAATTTGAACGTAAGCTAATGCGTTGAGTAAGAAGAAAAAGAGTGATATGTGATGGTTTGGGCATGTGTAACGAATGATTGAATAAATATTAACAAAATAAATAAATTGTGCACATGTAAGTAGAAGGCAAGAGAGACGAAGACCAAGGAAAGTATGGTTATACCATGTTAATGATATTTTGAAAGAAGGAAACTTAGAGAAATGTTAAGTATTTTTTGAGACGTTGTTTGTTTGTAGAATAGGTAAATGATGTGTAGACGTAAATGAGATAGAGAAAAAGGAGTGTTCTGTTCTCTCTGCGTACCCCGAAAGGTAAATGGCGTGATATCGGTCCTCTATATCGATAACATTGAAAGTTTCTAGCATTAATATTACCGTATACTGATAAAACAACGTAATGTTGAAATATTGTTTGATGAGTTAAGGAGGCATTCTGCTCTAGAAATTTGAAAAAAATCGTTTTTTTTTTGCATATTCTTAAAGTTTAAACCTTTGAAAATATGTTCTCAAAAGGAAATTTAAAAATTCTCAATATTTACGAAGTAATAGCTATAATTGAGGCAGCAATTACTCCGCACCGGAATGACTCAGACAATAAACTCAAAACTTTAAAAGTGTTTTTTTGGAAACTACCTTTTTTGACCTGGTCGACATAAAATCTCAAGTTCTATCCAACCAATTGCCTTCAAATTGGTATGAAACTTTGATAAATGTTTTTATATCGTTCCTACCTTGAATAATTCAAAACTATTTTTTTACTACTTTTAAAAAAACTTAATAAAAGGGAATTTCTTTTTTCAGATAGCCGTCATTTCAGGAATTTTTTTCTTTGGTACCAGCTACAACGACATTATTTTATATCAAGAATCTGTGTATGATTTTAGTTTCAAATTTACAAAAAGGCTTCAATCATGTCGACTAGTTTACCCCCTTTTTTACAAGATATAACAGCTGATAAAATCTTGAATTTTGAATTTTTTTGTACATTCTCAAATCATCAATAAACAAACTGTAAAAAATGTATGTGAAAAAGATTTTTTGTTTTTTTTTATTCACGCCTCTAGAGTATAATAAATACCTCTTCAGAAAATAACGAGAGAAATCTTGGTACTGGTCAGATAACAAAAATTAACCCTTAATGTAACAAGACAGTGCTTATTTAGCAAATACTTTGAACATGTACAATAAAATAATGATATATTACCCCAAGTCCCGCGCAACAGGGCAAGGTAAAAGAACATAACAAGACGACATCGCAGGTCAAAGTTTCTCTGAAAGCACAGCGCAGATGGGTGGCCATTAAGCTCGCCTGGCGCCGCTCTGCAGCACCGAGGGAGGATGGTGGCGCTTTGTGGCTACATATCTCGCACAATACCGGCACCGGGGAGGTTGCCAGTGGAGGAAGTCGCCGAGAACTAATGGAATGCATTAGTGACTGCAAAAACTTTTGCTTTGAACCATGCGATTGTCGTCGGATGAAATGTTACGAATATTTTTTATTCAATTTTCAACGCTTAAAAAAATTCCTCTTGGAGCTTTGTGTTTGATAGAAAAATTATGTTATGTTACCCTCTAGTTGTTGACAATACATCGAAGTTTTAGTTATAAGATTGAAGACAGTGGTTTAATGGTTAACATTTATGCCCAGATTCGATTTCTAAAAAATATTACTTCGACTGATTTTGCTCTTAGACCATTTTATATCAGAATTAACGTTTTTCTGGCGTTTTTTTTGCTATTCACCGTAAATTATTATAGCGCTGCGAAATAACAAAAAAACGCTTCATAAAACTCTGATACTGTACGAATGAAGTTTATACTTATGCTAAAAAACACTCAGGTGTGTATCACCACAGAAAGGGAAGCCCCTTAGGGAAGTTCGTTCTTTGTCCCTGCGTGACTTATAAAAATTAGGATTTCGATTTTCTAGTGTAGGTCGCACTGTAAAGGGATTTATTTTGTTCCCCACAATAGAATGGGTGCTACTGTGATTGAACTGAACTATTAAAAAATTCTTTGTAATAATTTATTGACATTATTTATACCTTTACCTTTCCCTTCCTGTGCTAAAAAAATCCGCGCATTCCGGTGTTGTGTATTCCATATGCATCAATACACGTGTAAAAATGAGCGATTTAAAATCGAAAAAAATAAGAATATTCATAGCCAATTGCTTAAATTAATAAAATTTGAAGTCAAAAGTGATAATAATTGAAATTTAATTGCTGAAAACATGGAAAAAAAATATCGGCCGACATTCACAAAACGGGCAAAGCGACCACCTCAAACGAAAGCCCGCGAGCTACTGAAGCGAGAGAAGCGAGCGAACTGAGATTCTATTTCTTGCGTTCCCATATACCGAAAAAGGGGGAGAGTGAAACGTGAATAGCGTCGCTTCCTCACCCATAGCGGTTTTTTTAGAATGAATATACCTACGTCACACACTGTCACACGTTTGATTGTATTGGTGAATTTATTCCCGATTTTCACAAAATATCTCTGATGTGGCCGATAATTGTTAATTATAATTATTTTTTCATTTAACTCGTAAATGTATTACGGAGAAATACCTAAAATCGGAGCCCGGTATTTATTATATTTATAGAGATATTTTTTAAAAGCAATGTGTAGTCGTTACACGTCATACGACAGGAAGGGTTAATGCCTAAAACAATTCTATTTTTTCGAAAAAAAAAAATATTTATATATTTTAATTAAATATATAAACATAAATTCAATTAACATTAAACGTGATACGTCGTCTGGTTTAAAAATAAAAAAACGGGGATTGATTTTGTTTGTTTTTGACATAAATATAAAAATTTATATAACGATAAAATGATAAAAAAAGCTTATTGCCCCGGGAAAGGCATTCGCGCTCAGAATAAATTGTTTTATCCATAAATGGAAAATTGAAAAAAAAGCAACGCATTGCTAGATGGAGTCTGACTATATTTCTCCTCATCGTATAAATTCTTGAAACACTCGGCCGCCAATTTTCTTTCTAGAGAAAAATGTCCGTATTTTTATAAGACCAGAGAGTGGCGTATCATGCGTATACGAGTATAAACTTCTTTTTTTTTTCATTTATTTGTTTATACAAATACATGTCATCATGCTGTGTTTCTTTATAAGAAAATTGTTTAACGTGTTCCTCGCGGGAAACACAAACGCCTGTGATCTGATCTGTAGTATTTCTTTGTGTATTTTACGTAATGTTTAGTTTATCTCATTTATTTAATGAGTCTCCTTAAGAGTAATGACTATTATTTATTATCAGAAAATTACTTGAATGTCATGTTTACTTGGTGGTGTAATAAAATATCAGTGGCTCTAAACAAAATCTGCGTTTAAACTTAGAAATTAAAAAACGCCGTAATTGTGCCGCGCACAGGATTCGTGGAATTTGATTTTTAACGCGGTGTACAGGTTAAACATATCTTGTTAATTTTTTTTTTTATTTAACACTTTCATACAAATACATCAATGGATTTATCGCTGAAAAGCCATTTCTTCCAATTAACCAGTTTTTGTGTCATAATTGCACTAGTTAACAAGGTTTTTGTCACAAAGGTGCAAACGGTCATTTTAGGTCAATTTTTGTATGCCGATAACAAATATGAACTTGAAAATGTTCCATCACGTACCTTTTAAGAGAAAAACTTGAAATTCGTTTTTGACTGAAACTTTTGAAAGATGAAAAGTTCGAAAAACTTGAGTGTTGAAGAACTAGAAGCTTGGAAAGCCTTTGGAAGAGTTGTAAGTAATTTTCTAGGTAATAATAAAGCTGACAATTAAGAACAGCTTGTACAGGAACTCTTGCATAGTAACCAGAAGCTAGAATGTCGAATGTCACTGAAAATACACTTCCTGCGTTCCCATCTGGACTTTTTCCCATAGAACTTAGGAGCCCTAAGTGATGATCGAGGGGAAATATTCCATCAGGATATTCACATAATGGAACAACGATATTCAGGAAGGTGGGATTTTAATATGATGGGGGACTTCCATTGGTTTTTGTTTTAGAGAAGGTGACACAAAGTACAAGAGAAAAAAATACCTGTAAGTATTTCATATCTTAACAAAAAAATGTTGCAAATAATCTGAATATTGCTGTTTACTGTTAGGTAGGGGCTCCTAAGTTATCTTATTTGAGTTTTCATTCAATTTAATATACATACAATCTCTAAAAAATTGGTGATTCGATCAAATTTATAAAAAAGGCTATTTTTTAACAAACAATTAATTATATGGGTCAATTTTTCTTATCGTTTTTGTTTTTTTGTTCTGTTTTTTTATTTTCCTATGTAACAAAATTGTATTTTGTGTCTAAATTTAGTTCAGAAATTTACTTATATTCATTGTTGTAATTACTACTTTTAAAATGCGTAAAAACGTATTTATTTAATTAAAACACTCCCTTCTTAAAATGCGTAAAAACGTATTTATTTTATTAAAACGTATTAAAACACTAATATTCTCAAACGAAAATATTACGTGTTACAAAATTTTTGCTGCAATTTTCGTAATCAGCATGGTCGATTTAGTAAGTGTCAGCTAATTTAACCCCTATGACAGATAAAAAGTAAAAAAAATGTTAACTAGTGTTATTACTGGTATCCATGATTATATGTTACCTTTGACAAAGTTCATTAAAAAACAAAAACAAAAATTACAATAAAAGGTAAATTTCAGGAAATGTAGGGATAACACATTTTGAGACAAATAATGCTCATGAATTTTTAATAAAATATTTTTTTTCCACATGACAAGAAATATACACAATTTGCGAAAAAACAACAGGTAATTTAACTTGGACACACAACTTTAATGAATCTGGGTTTGTTACCTTTCATTAGTCGTGTCCCCAGTAAACTAGGCTTTTGCCTGTATCTCACTGAGGACATAAAGCATGAAAAAATAAATTGATACTTCTTCCCGATTTTTGAATATACAAAACTCCGTTGCACATTCTCATCAACCTGACAAACAGTGACACTCAATTACATACGTGAAATCAAACTCCTCACACTTCATCACTCCAGACAGGCCAAAGCATTTATCCAACAATATACCGCAAATAATAAAAAATATATAAAAATATGTATATATATATATATATATATATATATATATATATATATATATATATATATATATATATATATATATATATATATATATATATATATATATATATATATATATATATATATATATATATATATATATATATATATATATATATATATATATATATATATATATATATATATATATATATATATATACATATATATCTCATATATAAAATATAAATATAAAACACCACACTCAAGAGCTCACACAAATCCTTTCCACAAGTCATTCCTCTTGCAAACACAAGTACTCAAACTCCTGTCGCAATAACAGCCACGCTCCGATCGACTGCCTGTTTTTTTTCTTCCTTTGCCTTTATTGAATTCGGCACCCTATATAATATGTCATTGGAGCTAAATAGGCATATTGCCTTTGGGCAAAATATGTTTTAACTCTAGGGATACAAAATAAATAATACATTTTTTAAATTTTGTATTCACCACTGCCTTATTTGAGTTCACTTCACAAATTTTTCGCAGTTCGCCAACCACACAATCGAAAAAAAAACATTCGTTTGATGTCAATCGTGGTTTGCGAATTTTACTCACGAACCAAGAGGGATTGCAACTGGACAACGTAGATATTCTGGAGATTAAAAAAATGCGTTGAAATAAGTCTCAAAATTATAAATAATCAATTAAATTTCAAAAGTCATCCTTTTGAAACCTACCTATTGCCCACCCCTTAATAGCTACTTTTCTACCCTTACCTCCCTCTCCGGTATCTATTACGATTTGAAAAAAAAATTTTTAGATAGTTTAGTTCAACTTCACCTGACGAGGAAGACGGAGGTCTTTGAAACCGACAGTGAACTCAAATAAAACTGGTGAATAAAAAATAAAAAATAGTGTTTTATTTATTTCTTTAAAAATTTATAAAAAATTCATCACAAAGTAAAACAAACGTGTTTTCTAAGATTCAAGATATAAATAATGTTTGTTTAGTTTTTTGTGATTCCAATTAAGCCAGGAAGATTCCAAAGTCAATTGAATCGCAAAATTTGATGTGGAATGCGTCGATATACAAAGGATTCTGCTGTCACCAGATCGGACGTAGATGCTGTCCATATCAATGCTGAGAAAGGAAATTTATGCTGAGGGCAGCTTAGATTGTTTAATAATTCCATGAGGGTTAAGATAACGTTGAAATTTCTTCGCTGTTTTATATTAAGTAATTAGAGCCTGTCAGGTTATTAAGATTTATGTTTATTTAATAAATAAATATAAGGGTTTTGGAGCTTTTTAAGTATATCTAATAACTCTTCTCTAGAATCGAGAACAAAACCTCCACACAGTCAATTTAGGGTAACTTGAAATTTTGGGTCAGCAAGATTTTCTTTTGAATAGGGAGGAAACTGCGCAATCTGTTGAGAGAATTGAGATTTGTAAAGATTTTGCGGTTTTACTCAGATTATTAATTTTTAATTTAAACGTTTAGTTTTTTTTTTCTTTTTATGGAAAAGTATACCAAACGATTGTCAGACCCGTACTCCTCTATGGTTCTGAATACTGGACGATTTATAACTCTTACTCCAGGCAACTAGAAACTGTTGAAATGCGCATGCTAAAATGGTCAGTTGGTGTGTCTCTAAGAGACAAAATAAAAAAATCACGTATTCGTGGAAGCCTAGGTGTTACATATATCAACAGTAAGATGGGGGAGAGGTGAATGGATTGAGATAGTGTGGGCACGTTGGACGCAGAGCACCCTATCACATTGTAAACCAGACAATCTCCATGGATCTTCCTCGAATAACAACCAGAGGAAGACTAAATAATTCGTGGGTGGTGCAAAAAGATAACCTGATACAGAGGCACGGCCTGGGGGACGTAGTCCGGGACAGAAGAGCATACATCCTGAGGACGAGGAGAGCTGACCCCAACAGTCTTCGCAGACTGAAAATATAGGACACCCTTTCATTATGTGATCAACAGTCTGATTCATAACAGGAAATTCTTGAAACCCCACTATTCAAGGCGTATTATGTGCAACCGTGGTTATACCTAAGAGGATTAACGGCTACAGGTGACAATCATTAATACCTAGCGATATAAGGGCATGGAGGCTGCCAATGATATGCTACATAAGCAGATCTCAATTGATGTAGTGTACAAAAATAATTATGCAAACCCAACAACTTGAAAGAAAGCCAAATTAAAAGTAAAAAGTATTAACAATCGGGATGAAGTGTATGGACATGACAGAAGATAAATATGTCTGACAGCATAGATCAAAGTTGACATCTGTTATTTTAGTCTGCCCTAGTAGGGATCTGGCATGATGTTTATGATAAAGAAATAAAAGCAATTTTTTTAACAGAAGAAAAATAAAACTAATTGATAAGCGCTAGGGGAGGTCGGGCAAAGACAAGTATCTTCCCTATAAATAGTAAATTGAAAAAGGCAATTTATCTTGTTGGATGTTGTCGTTTTATCGGTGTTGCCTGCAGATAAATTTTGCTGAGGACTCCAACTGGTCCGGGCTAGGGCGCTGCCTGTAGGACGTGTAGTCGGCTTGTTAGATCTTCTCTTGCGACGCGGGAGTGGATGAAACTCGGAGATAAATTGCCGGATCAGGTCAAAGTTATAACATCTCCAGTTAGATAAATACGGAAAATTATTTTTAACAGACGTTACATTAGCATCCCCTTGTAGTTTTTTGAATAATGAGTAAGGTATTGATTGCAATTATAGAGTTTAATCTGGCAGGCTTATTGCGTTACAAAAATTTGCTCTTAACTTACAGAAAGATAAATTAACCACCCATTAATTGATCCAATAGGGTGAGATAATATGACAAAGCTTTTGACATTTGTGGTCTATTTTTATCGCTCATTTGGATCCCTTCATGATTAAAGTATCTTTACGATATGGCATTGCAATTAGTTTTTTAAACTTTTAATATAAAATGTTTTCTTAATTTATTATGAGAACATTTAAAGATCCTACTATTTGCAGACGATATCGTATTAATAAGTAAAAAACATGAAGACCTGCAAAATAGTCTGGAAAGGGGGAGAAGAATCTTGGAGGACAATGAATTGAGATTGAGCAGAAAGAAAACAGAGTATCTGTACCTACCATTCGAGAACACAAATGCTGTCACTCCCGTAATGCAAATGGATGGAAAAACATTACCAAATTGTGACTCCTTTAAGTATCTTGGGTTATTCATTCATATCGATGGAAGATGTGCAGCAGATGTAACACATATAATAAGTGTGGGATGGATGAAGTTAAGATCAATGACGGGAGTTCTATGTAATCCGAAAATGCCAGTAAAGTTAAAAGGAAAAGTATGCCAAACGATTGTCAGACCCGCACTCCTCTATGACTCCGAATGCTGGACGATGTATAAATCTTACTCTAGGCAACTAGAAACTGCTGAAATGCGCATGCTAAGATGGTCAGCTGGTGTGTCCCTAAGAAACGAAATAAAAAGTTCACGCATTCGTGGAAGCCTAGGTGTTACAGACATCAACAGCAAGATGGAGGAGAGGCAATTGAGATGGTATGGGTACGTTGGACGCAGAGCACCTGATCACATTGAGAACCAGGCAATCTCCATGGATCTTCCTCGAATAATAACCAGAGGAAGACCAAAAAAATCATGGGTGATGCAAAAAGATAACCTGATGCAGAGGCACGGCCTTGGGGACGTAGTCCGGGACAGAAGAGCATACAACCTGAGGACGGGGAGAGCTGACCCCAACAGTCTTCGCAGACAATGAGTTGGGATGGAGCCAGAACATTTAAAGATTGGGATATCGGGATTGCTATTGATAGAACAAATTTAAGATGTACATGTTATTTGCAGATGCCACGATGTTTATTGCTATCTCAGAAGAATAAATGCTCACGTTTCTTAAAAAGGTGGAGCACGAGTCAAGCTCTTGGGCCTGGAAATCAATAGGTCAAAAACCAAGTTAATAATAAACCGCAGTAACAAACTGTTACGAAATAATGTGAATCATGGTTCACCTTAGAAGTAGTTATTGGCTTTATTTACTTAGACTTCAGCGTATTTTTAACAATGGATGATACAAGGCTGAGGGGAAAAGAAGAACTGGAAGGGCGAAGGATGCGCCATCAAAGCTGGAAAAGATGAGGAGATCAGAACCATGACAACAATGTGCCTAGTTAAGTCTTTCCTTTTCTCAATGTTATTTATGACGCGGGGACTTGGATTCTGAGATCAAACGAAAGATGCAGAATAGATGCATTTGAAATGTGGCGTTGGAGAAGGTTATTAAGAATTTCATGGACAAGGTGACTTTAAGCCTCCATTCTCAAAGAATTGAGAATCATCGATGGATTGTCTACAATATACTTTCTACTGGTCTTCGATTCTTTGAGTAAATTGCTCGTGGCCAAGAAGATAGTTTGGGGAGGCTTATTAAGCGTAAACAGTTTGTGATCGCTGGAAGCGAAGAAGGGTGACGCACAAGAGGAAGAGTCCCAATAAGTTGAACTGAACAGACTACCCTTAACAATTACCCTTCAAAATGCGAAGTCCAGAAATGGATGGAGAAGAGTCGTCAAAGTCTGTCATGGGAGACACCATATTCAGTCATGGGGTATACGACTGGATGATGATATAAATAAAAAAAATAAAAATTAATAATTTATATACATGTAGGTTTGAGGATTTGCTTGCAATTAAGATCCTGTGTAATTTGAGGATTCTTTACAATTTAAATTTCAAATCACTTCACAATCAATATTGCATATGTACACCTTTATAGTAAATTAAGGTTTCATAGGTGCATGGCCGCGTGCTAATGCATTTGACTTTCGTGCGAAGGTCACCGGTTTGAACCCCGCACTGTGCTTCTCTCCTCGAATTACATTAACATTTCTTCCGCCTAGTATTTGAGGGTATAATTATCATATACACATGACTTCAGTCATGTCTATTAATCAAAAAACCAACATGCCAGTGTACACTGATCGTCTCACTTTAGTATGCCATTGAATCCAGTACAGCTGTGTTTCCGGTGAGTTTGCTGGCGTGTAACGGCTTACTCAATCAAAAAAAAGAATAAAGATACATGATTACATGTCCCAGCTTTGCTTTTTAACTGAATTGAGGTTGGAATGATGCGGGGATCTCAACTACGAGGCCCAGCAATGACAACGATGAACATATTTAAATAGTGCTTTACTTGCTGTATAGTATGCATTACGCAAACATTTTTGAGTGTATGTGACAAACAAAGCTTAGCTTCACCCATAGTTTGACAAGGTATAGCGAATCAGCTGTCACTGAGTAAATTATAATAAAACTGTGAAATAGAATTATGAAAACGTTTTATTTTGATATGATATTATGCTACAGCATTTTTGATATGATATTATGCAATATCATTTTTGATATGATATTATGCAATATCATTTTTGATATGATATTATGCAACATCATTTTTGTTATGATATTATGCTACAGCATTTTTGATATGATATTATGCAACATCATTTTTGATATGATATTATGCTACAGCATTTTTGATACGTTATTTTGCTACAGAATTTTTGATATGATATTATGCTGAAACATTTTTGTTATGATATTATGCTACAGCATTTTTTTATATGATATTATGCTGCAGCATTTTTGATATGATTTGCTACAGTATTTTCACTGGCCTGTTAACATTGAACTGTGCTATTGAATTGTTGGCATTGTTTCAAAATAATCTAGTTTATTGTTTATTTAAGAGTCTACCTTTTAAGCGTTTAATAAAAAAAAACAAAAATCAAGAATTTAAAACGCGTTCCTATGTAACACCGGTTACCCAATAGCACACCAAGAATTAAAGATGGATGTAAGGAAGCGTCTAAGTGCCAAGACAACAATATTGTTAAAATGTGATGAAAAATATGGTTCAAAAAAATAATCGAAGCCGGATACCCTGGGCGCTAAACAAACGTGTTAACTACTGTACCACGGCTCCAAACCTAGTATTTAGAAAAAATATAGAAACTTGTGATTTGGCTATGAGACCACTTTGACACAGGCCTTGCCTAACTAAGTGATTCTTTATTTCTAATAAATAATTGGGTTTTGCAATGTTTCAGACTTTGAATAAAGGGAGTAGGTATTCTCTTCTAGAAATTTGAATTTTTTTTTTGGATATTTTTAAAGTTTAGGTCTTTAGAAATACGTTCTCAAACGGAAATTTTAAACTTCTCGATATTTACGAAGTTATAGCTATAAATGAGGCATCAATTACGTCGCGCCGGAATGACTCGGATAATAATCTCAAAACTTTAAATGCATTTTTCTGGAAACTACTTTATTTCGACCTGGTCGACATAAAATCTTAAGTTCTATTCAACCAATTGCCTTCAAATTTGGTATAAACTTTAAATAAATATTTTTATATCGTTTCTACCTTAAAAAATTAAAAACAATTTTTTTACAATTTATTTTCAGACATCCACTATTTTTTTTCTCTTTGGTACCAACTATAACGACATTATTTCATATCAAGTAACTGTATATGATTTTTGTTTGAAATCTACAAAAAGGTTCCAATCATGTCAACCAGTTTACCACCCTTTTTTGATAAGATGGTAACAGCTGATAGCATCTTGAATTTAAAATTTTGTGTTTTTAATTTCTTTTTGTACATTCTCAAATCATCAATTAACAAACTGTAAAAAAAACGTATACGAAAAATATGTTTTGTTTTATTTTTATTAAGTCTGAAAAAACGCCCGAAATTCATGACTCTAGAGTAGAATATCCCCTTAAAACTTTTATATAATAGGAATTATAATTATAAAAAAACTGGAAAATTTAAAGGTTGATTTGAACAAAATATTTCAGAAGGTTTCTTGTTGAACCTTCCACCCTAAAAACATATCGAGCAATTCCATTTCTGGAAAAACATTATGGCTGTATCTGGAGTCGAAATTAATCTCTTGCTCGCTAAATTAAAACAGCCGAGTAATTTACAGCCTTATTCCGCGTGTGTCTTTATACTCCTGGTTCAGTTTAATTTATGAATCTTATCTTAAATACCAAATGTTTAATTTATTATTTCATCTTAACATTGATTTGTTATTGTATTGTGTTTAATTACGTTTAATTTTTAAACAGCTCCACCTGATGGGTTCATTTTCATGTAGTATTGTCTTCTGAAAACCCAGAAAAGTATTTAAGAGACTTGAAGTAAAAACCAGAATGAATTTACTAGAATGGTTATCGACGGAAATCGGTCTGCAAACCACAAGTAGTGGTAACACAGGTATCTTAGAAAAAAATATATAAGTCGGTAGAGGTGACACAAAGACCTACAGGAAAAACCTTAAGGAATTAAAATGTATATAAAGTAGACAGGCGCCTTACCAACTAGACGATCTCCGTGGCCTAGTTGGTAAGACGTCTGTCTCCCAGCTCGGAGGTTGCGGGTTCAAATCCCGCTGGAACCAAGATTAAAAAAAAAAGATTCTAATCTGGTTTTCACCAAAGGTAAATTTAATATCTTTCTGGTTGGTTGGAAGAGATTGCCACATGGCAACAATTGTGTATTCAAATTAAATAACCTCTTGTTTTTTCGCAAATTATTTATATTTCTTGTTATGTGTAAAAAAAAATAAGGTCGCCGACTTGTCTTGTATACAGCGAAAGTGTTATACAGGGTGCGTTTTATGTTCGAGGCCGATTTTGTTTGGCCACCATTTTGATTTGGCTGGAAAAGAAATTGCTGAAATAACACTAGAAGTCTTCGAGAATGTTATGAAAAATATGCTTGAAAGAGCTCAGCCAGAAGCGGCCATTTGACCGACATTATATTCCATACATAATGGTAAAGACCATATAATTAATAAATTAAATATAAATTATAAAATTGTGTTTCAATCAAAAGTTATTTAAAAAAACAGCGGCCTGGAATATAAACGCACCCTGTACAATACAATACAAAGTGATATGCCATGATAGGAAAGTTTTGCGTTCTATCCTTTCAGCCTAAGGTAATAGGGAAATTGAGTTTTTATGTGTATATATGGAGACCAATAATTTTATATTGGGTGTTAACATAAGTTGTGTCCATTTTTTTTCAAATTTAAAAATTGAGCACCAAAAGTAAAACAAAATGGTAAAGGTTATAGAAAATGCGCTGCTCTACAAGATATTATGTTTGCTTTTAAGTTACATATATTATTTTATTTGATTACAAGCCTGTTAAGCCGTTACATATATTATTTTATTTGATTACAAGCCATTCGTCTACTTGACATTTCAAAATGGAATGTCAAGTAGACGAAAGTGAGCATTTTCGACACCTCCTTCTGTTCGCGTTCAATCGAGGGAATAAAGCTGCCAAAGCTGCTCGCGATATTTGTGAAGTGTACGGTGAAGATGCTATAAATGAAAGGACAGCTCGTCGATGGTTTTTGTGTTTCAAATACGGTAATTTCGACCTGAAAGACATGGAGCGTTCCGGACGATCATTGAACTTCGATGAAGACCGCTTAAACCATGTTATTGATGAAGATCCCCTTCAAACATTCTTCATCACTATTTTTTTTTCATCACCATTTTCAAACCATTTTTCTTCACCAGTAATTATGCGGTAAAGGAACCTTTGCTTTGCTTGTGGTAAATGCAAACACAATATCTTGTAGAGCAGAAAATTTTCTTTCGAATGACGTATAACCTTTACCATTTTGTTTTACTTTTGGTGCTCATTTTTAAATTTGTAAAAAAAATGACACAACTTATGTTAACACCTAATACATTACTATAAATTCTGTTACCTAAGAGATACATAAAGACATTGGTAAAAATAAATATTAATAAACCGCCAAAAAATATTAAAAATATTGCAAGTATTAAAATATTTCCTAATGGCAATAGAAAACAAACACTGCCCATGAAACATGACATCAGTTTAACCTACATATTGTTTTCATAACTGCCTCCGATCATTCAGCCAGAAGAGAGCCTCGATATGGAATGTCAAAAATTTAAAGATGAAACCTTCGATAAATAAAGTTTTTTCATCAACAAGAGATGGTTGAGTTTTAAAGATTCTCAAGAATGAAATTTGATTGAATATTTAATGCTATCGAAGAAAACTGTCAAACGAGAATAAATACACGAAATAATTTATTTGATATTGTGAATATACAATGTTTATTTAATACTGAAATGGGTACGCTTTGAATATTCGCATATGATGAGTGAATATTGAATCAACAGAGAATATAAATTTAATTCTGGGATTAAAATGATTGATTGGAATTTGATTCGACGTATGCTTTACTCTCGGCATAAATATAAAATGGATTTGCTTTCGTGTTTTTCTTTGCTTTTAAGTGCCTTATTTTATGTTGACTATATGTTTTTACTATTTTTAGACACTCAAAAGATGCATGCGTTTTTTGCATAATTTATTTTATACAAACACCATTCGAATGTATGTTTTCTGCAAGATGCGCTGTTTTTTTTTAAATAATAATTTCATATTATTTCCAGGTTACACAATATATAGCCCTAAATATTAAAAAAAATATATAGAACAGAAATTTAAAAATAATTATGTAAATTCTACGAAACAACATATATGACTTCCACCTTGGAGAGTCCACATCAAACAACAACTGAAAGAACGTTTTATTTCACTTCGTTGTCGTAAGGTGTTTTCCTGTTCCGTAAGATGTTGTCGTAAGGTGTTTTCCTGTTCCGTAAGATGTTGTCGTAAGGTGTTTTCCTGTTCCGTAAGATGTTGTCGTAAGGTGTTTTTCTGGTCCATAAGATGTTGTCGTAAGGTGTTTTCCTGGTTCGTAAGGTGTTTTCATTGTCTACATATTTTATAAACAACTTTCATGGCTTATCAAGCTTTTTGCTGTCGTTCTTCTATAGACCGACTATCAAGATCTAGAAAGTTAACTAGTAAAGACTATGTAACGTTTATTGTCGGGGAAGAGGGCCAGTCAAAACATCCTTTACCGGTAGATTACCATTACAAACCTCTACAAATTAGCTTCCTGGTTCTAAGGTGTTCAAACCTTCACTAGATATATCTTCTGTTATGGTACGGTGGTATTTCCTACACGTGAGATAGTGAATTATGAGTGACTTAAGTGGTTCAGAGGTGCTTGGCTCCGCGGTAACGCACTAGACTTCTATGTAAAACGTCTTTGGTTTGAACCCCGTGCTATGCTACTCCTCTTGAATGACACATATAATTTTCTGCCTTATATTCAGGGTATGAAGATACATATAACTTCAGTCGTATCTATTCCAAAAAAGAAGAAAAAAAAAACGGACCATCGGATCCAAAACAGCGGTGTAGCCGGTAAATTTGCGCATGTGCAATGGTTCACTCACTTAATAAAACAAACTCCACGCCACTGCTTCGTTTTCCTGAATAAACGTTAGGATGGCGAGTGGATTCTTGACTACGAGGCCCAGCAACAACGATGACTTCAGTAGTTCTTAACCCTAAGGCTCAAATACTATATTTATTGGCAATACTTTCTCCACAAGTCCACATTATCAATCCGGATTTGTTGTGAAGTAACGTATCAATCAACAATTCCCGGGACTAACCAAAAGATGGCGCCTCTAATAACAAATCCATACCATTCTTAGTTAGTACCAAACTTTAGAAGTTACGTGTCAAACTTTTATGATATTCCGACATTGTGTCATTGAGTTACAGTGGTTTTAGTGACGCTACTTTTGCTATTTTCAAAACAATGGAAAAAACCGAATTTTGTGTGTTGATAAAACATTGCTTTTTAATGGGAAAAAATACTGTTTAAACTCTGCAATGGCTTGAATAGTGTTATCCGGGCTCTGCTCCGTCGAAAACAATCATTTGTCGGTGGTATGCTGATTTCAAACGTGGTTGTACAGACACAAATGATGCTGAACGCTCTGGTCCTCCAAATGAGGCTGTTACACCAGAAAACATAAAAAAAAACTCAAAATCGTGATGAGAAATCGTAAAGTAAAGTTGCCTGAGATAGCTGACATCCTGAAGATATCATTTGGTAGTGTTTACACTATTTTGCATGAACATTTGGTCATGTAAAAGCTTTTTTCGAAATGGGTGCCGCGTTTGCTCACAATGGAACAGAAACAACACGGCTGGCATAAAAAAATTAGGAAAGCGTTGGAATGAATGTATTGCTCTTGAAGGAGACTATGTTGATGAATAATGAAGAATGGCCAACAAATGTTGTTTTATTAGTTAGTCCAGGGAATTATTGATCGATGTGTTACCATATGCATATGTGAATGAACACACTTAAAATATAAAATATAGGGGGTATCAACCCCATTATTCAGATGATGTACATTGTGTATTTAAGATGAAATATAAAAATAAGAAACCGTATCTGGAGCGATACTGTGATAGCCATATTCTATAAAAATCTCATTTTTATCTTGGTAAACGTTACGTCAAGTTAGGTTACCCTTTCCGGTCCGCGTCGTTAAATATAATTTCTCATTTTATCCAGAATTTTCGTCACGTACAAGTCGTCATGAATAATTCAGGGTTTCTGTGTGTGTGCGCGCCACGTGTTACCGCCCGTGTCCTTCACTTGCCGGGAAATGCTTACATCGCTCAAAAGAATATTTATTTTACATAGTATTCTCCCGATACTGGAAATCTATTAAAAGCGTTTCAAAGTGGTTTTTTTAGGCAGGGGTGTCCAAAGGGTTATTTTTGGAATTGTTTTATTTAATTTGAATTGATCGTTAAGTTAACAAAAATAATCTAACGGTTTAAAAAACACTAAAAATTCAACTTGCATACCATTATATACTTGTATGTGAATGTACTCGTATATTACCTGAGTTTTACGAAGTAAAAAAACATGTAAATACGATAATATCACATCTTATCATTGTCCAACTGGTTGAATGTGAGAAACCGTTGAAATGCTTAATTATTGCCACTTTTATATAACTGTTCCGCCGCCCCTTTATATCTCGTTGAAAATGATCAAAGATTTTCCGATCATGGACTCACGCTACGTCCTAGCAGATATTGTTTCAACTTTGTTAATTTTCTACGCTGTCCTTTACTGTTCATGCTGTTAGATTTTGGATCTAGCTAATTACTATAAGACTAGCGCCATGAATTGAAAAAATACTACAGCTCCTTTTAGTGACATAATAAATTTTTCCTGGTTTTCCATCATCCTTTATTTAAATTTTCCTTTTCCTTCTTCAGAGCACTAATTATATTGTTCAATTTGTGTTGCTTTTTTTGTCGTTTGGCATTGCATAGTCATTTTTTTCTTAACCAATAATATCCCTCGCCTTTCACTAACAACTTTAGTTAGAAGAAATTCCCTTTTAAAAAACAATAGTTCATTAAAAATAAAACTCATTTAAAAAAATCATTTTTATTTTTCTAGTACAACGTTTGTATTAAAGCATTCTACATCATAAGAGTGTCAGATGATATCAACTTAATTTTCGAATCGGTCCCAAACGATACAAGTCTACTCTTATAACATTAAGACTCGTCCGATCCCTGATATTTCTCAGTTAGGAGAGCTTCTTTCTTCAGATGTTCTCTTCGTAATTATTTAAACAAGTCTCTATTATGTACGATGGTCTAAAATATTCCTATTGTGACTTTTCTGTACTCGTGCAGTACATTGATGTTTTCATTTCTTATATATATTAGTGTTACCTTTAATCATTATCATTACTGTTACGCTATGTTTCTTTTAGGATAGGGAGAGAAAACAGATCGCTACTTCATTCTATCCTAGCACACATCTTACGCTTATGCCACGTTCATACACTTCGTCGTGTATTTATTAAAAAGGGTTTTCACTCATTTTCATTGGAGGATTGGATTAATTTGGTCATGTCATTTTGCTAACACCTTCCAAAACTTATCATACATTCTATACTACATAATAGATTATATTTGTAAATCTTTCATAATTTATTCTTTACTAATCTGGTGGGCTTATTGCAAGGCGGCAATCTCTTTCAACCAACCAGACAAAAGTAAATGAAGCAAGTTACGTGGTCGCATAAATCATTCAAATGAATATCCATCCTCATGAAATCCATAACCATATACGTGAGCACATGCCCACGAACCCTACAAAGACGGACAATCAGCCGAACATTATTTTTCATATAAAGTGGGATATCATCAATCAAAAGGAAAGGAAAGGATGGTGGAGAGGAAAGGAAAAGAAAAATCAGGAATGAAATACGTTATTTTACTGACTAGAAATTAAGAGTTTTTTTAGTCGCTTCTCAAAGCCTTCTTTCTACGTGATCAAACCATTTCAATGCTCCTTTTTCACTTAAGTTACTGCATCTCAATATGCACTCTTTCCTCATTCTTTGCGTTATGCATTTATTTCTCCTATATTCTTTAATAACTTTTTAGCCATGTCCAAGTTTCAGCTATATGTTCTAATGTGGGGTTTAATATTCCATTGTGATCAGCCAGTTTTACTTTTCTAGAAATGCATCGTTTAAAAATATTTATATAATTCTTCGATAACACCACATTGCAGATATATCACCGGTTTACAACATTTTGTATGACACTTTTGTCTTGTACAAAGCTACTTGGCGTATTTATTGCTATGTGACAATCACTTGAAACGAACCTAAAATATATCAAACAAGACTTAAGTAAAGAACACACTGAAATAATTTTATAAGATGGGTACGAGCCGTTTTCAAACCCGTAACTCATGGGTTGGATGACTACACCAGGGATTACTACCATTATATAAAGATTATTAATCTATTAGACAATTGAAGAGCCCACCCCCCTGTCATGAAACAATGGCATCATAGTTTTACTGCCTATCGAGACGCCCTGTAAGTGTATTAGATGGAATTTATTTGTTTCATCGCCAGCGCTCACTTTGTGGCCGTAATTAAATTTTTTATGTGATTGAATAACTATAAAAATATGAGTTAATGTTTTGAACTTAGTTCATACACATAGTGTGGGTAGATTGAGAGGACTTTATACGGGCCTTTGTTTTTACATATCAGATTCATAGCTAACATATCTTTGTTAAATGATAGGAGTGACCGTGAAATTTATAGGAAAGATTCATGTACTGTGCTTAAAGTTGCCTATACATTTCGATAGGCCGAACATTTTGTGCATTCAGAAAACGAATGACACTACGTACTTCACATTTGGCGGGATTTTCGATGAGCGCAGCCATTTTGAAAGGTTACAGAACAAAGACGCACGACCTTTCAGCAAAAAAATTCGGCTCGCACTGAAGCGAGGGAAGGAGCTAACTGGCACGCATACGATCGCGGTAGTGGGGGATTGGCGCAGGGCTCGGTGCGCAATCGTTCTTTACATTATGGACCTAGTACATTAAGTATTATATTTTATTTAAACTTAAGGTATTAACACTGTCGAGGTTTAAAGACATTATAATATATTTAGTCAATCACTGTTTATTTTTCTCATTGTCACCGACAGAATTACACATGTTCTATCAACGATGTCAAATTTTTGCATATCAATAGTATCGGAAATCAATTGGAGAAAATAGAGATCCTAGAAATATCCAAGTCAGTGCGTTGGGATGAACATTTGGTAAATAAATACATTTCAAAGATCTCACCGCTGTTTGCTGAAGCTGTCTCCTGTATCTCTCCACCCACAATCCCAAACCCGGATTTTAGACAATTGAAGCGTGTTTATCGGCATCACTCTGAACATCATTCAGTCTTGTTTGTGCTCCCCTAATGACGAGGTGAACACCATGAAACCTGTAGGGTTATACCGTTATACACCCGTAAAGTGGAATAATCAGTATTTGACTCAACAAATTACTAAACATAAAATATTATTGCGTTTTTTATAATCTTTACATACGTACATCACGCCATTTTCTTGTTAGGCTAGGCAAAGAGGAAAGAGCTTTTATTTCGACATACATACTTAGACTCTTCTACATTCATAAACCTTCTATGATTTTTCTGATTTTCAACGTTTCTTTCTTTTAAAATATCATTCACTTGAATCCAACCATACTTTTCTTGATTTTTTTCTCGCTTGCGCTTCACTCACAGCTACATAATATATTTGTTTTGTAAGTCTTTCTTCATTCATTCGTTGCACATGCCCAAACCACCTCAGCGTGCTCTTCTTCATACGTTTCAACACATCTGGCTTAAGTTTTAAATTATTCCTAATCACTCAATCCGTTTTCTGTCATATATTGGCACCCAGTGTATTCTTAACAATGAACGCATTTATTCAACTCCTTTAATTGAACTGAGTAGAACTTCACATTATCACTTCACAGTCATTCCATTATTTACGATTTTTCATCATGACACGTGTTTCTACCCTTCTATCATAACACGTGTTTCTACCCTTCTATCATGACACGTGTTTCTACCTTTCTATCATGACACGTGTTTCTACCCTTATATCGACATATATAGAATAATTAAAAAGTGTCTTCAAAATAACACTCATTTTTCTCCTTTTACGGATGATGTTCACATGTAATTTATCCTCTCCAGCCAGGCTACAATCTCTGGTGTTAGTCTGTGTAACCCTGCATGCCTCCAATAAATACGTACAAGTACAGTGGCTTACTCTTCATGATGCGGTCTCTGGTTTGCATCTCCTCGCACTCACATATAGGTGACTCGACCAGGCCTCACTTGTGTACATTGTATGGAGTGCAATCCACTTCGCATTTTATCCTATAACATAATGCACAACTTCTTTCAATACAGAGAAAGTGTTCGTGTTACCCTGATGATTTCCAGTTCACAGAACCTCTTTTCAATACAAGACTCGCTCCGTCCTTAGAATGCTTTAAGAAACGACTGAAAAAACTCTTAATTTCAAGACAGTAAAATAAAGTGTTTCATTCCTGATTTTTCTTTTCCTTTCTTCTCCACCATCCCTTCCTTTCCTTTTGATTGATGATATCTCACTTTATATGAAAAATAATGTTCGGGTGATTGTCCGTCTTTGTGGGGTTCGTGGGTATGTGCTCACGTATATGTTTATGGATTTCGTGGGGATGGATAGTAATTTGAATGATTTATGCGACCACATAACTTGCTTAATTTACTTTTGTATGGTTGGTCGAAAGAGATTGCCGCCAGGAAATAAACCCGCCAGATTGTATTTGCAATAAAAGTGTTGAATAAATAAAAATAAATTAATGATGAGTTGAAAATCTCGAAACCGGTAGGGTTATAATGTGATAAGTGGAAAAATCTGTGTTTTACTAAATAAATAACAATTAAATTACAATACTTTTAATGTTAAAATGATTATTTAAATAAATTAAATGGAGTTTAAATTATATTTGAAATATAAGTGTATAGTGATCATACATCAATAATACAGATAATTAAAAATATGAGGATATATTATTGTAAATCTTAATGAAATTTAATATGAAGAGATATTGCAGAATAATTCTTCCAAAAATATTTTCCTTCTTCCCTTTTGTGTGGTTAGGTGAATTATATTAACAATTATTTCTTTCCCCTAACATTATATTAAGAAGAAATAATAAATGAATAGTTTTATCAGAGAAGAAATTCCTTGGTATTAAGGGTGCCAATATATAAAATTGACATGAAAGTATTAATTGTATTGGCAAAGCGAGATTTGGAAAGAGAAAAGCAGGACCGATTTCTTGAGGTAAATAATATGAGGGTTCTTTTTTCTAGCAAAAAATTATGTGAATAATTTCTTAGTTAAAAAAATTTAAACAGAATTTAGATTATCTTTTTAGTAATGGAAGCAGAATAAGCACTTGTATTTATATACGTTCAGATGAAAAACGTCCGAAATAAAATTTATTTGTGATTACAAAGTATGCTTACTGTAGACGACTGCTATGAATTGACTAAAAAAATGAAAATATAATTTGAACAATATTTGTAACCGGTGTCTGGTGAGTTAAAATACCAAATTATAATATGCGTCTACAGTTTGTGCTCCTCATCAGCTCAAATATAAAAACAATATAGAACAAATACAAAAAAAAGTCCTCAGATATCTATGGTACAGAACAAAGGGCGATTATTCAAAATATGCTCACCATGTCGAACTTCTCACGGTGTGTAACTATAGAAGCCTCAAAACAAGAAGGCAAGAATCCATTGCGATATTCCTACTTAAGGTTTTCCAAGGTTGCTTTAACTGTCCCGCGATTCTAGAAGCACTAAGTTTATATGTACCTAATAAATATGGCCGTGCAAGGAATCACCCTCTGTTCTACATACCAACTTACAGGACGAATATCGAGGCTAAACACTCAGTCACGCGTGGTATAGAGATATTGACCCAACTAAAGACACTGTTGACATATTCTCGGTACCGCCTAGCAGTACGAGAATAATCCTGGCTGATATTATTCCTAACGAATAAGCTAACGCTAGAAGCAGACCCTCTTTGTGTAACAGGAGAAATCCGTGCAAAGTGGATTAAAAAAAAAAAGATTACCGTAGAGCAATAAATTAGTTGATTTAACCTTTTTGTACTGGAGAGGCTGCAATATATTTTTATACGGTTTATTTTAACTCTGAAAAAAAAATAGCGTAACCAAATATTGTGCCAATAGCTTACAATAATCTCCACGTTCTGTCAACCTTCTTTGGATTGCTAAACAATTCAAGTTGTCCTCAGTACCTGCGTGAGGAAATACATTTCCCAACTGAGAATGGACAGCTTGTTCAATCTTGTGACATCAGAAATCTTTGACTAACGCATTAAATACCATCCTACGCATCATCTTGTGTGGTTCTTTCTGGCTTAATCAGATGTGCTCATCTTTATCTATTATATATTTGAGAATAAACGAAAGAAGTTTTATTTATCTCAAAGTATTCTTCAATCTTGACTCCCACACAATACCCACCTTAATCCTTATTTTTCCTGAAATTTATCTTTTTTTTAATTTTATTTTCAAATATTCTTAAAGGCAAGGCAATAGATACCAATAATAATATTTATGAAACAAAAACTAGTTGATCGGAAGTAATTACTTGAAAGCAATAAATCAGTCATTTATTCGAGTATTAACATAAATAAATTAATAATACATTTCGCTTAAATCCATGACGAATTCATTCGATAAAAAAAACGGTTTCGAATAATAATTATTCCGTTTTTCGAGACCAAATAGATAGTTTAAGTTGACAATTAAAATATAAATCTTCTTCTTCTTAGTGTCATGTCAGGTCCCCCCAACGTTGAATATCACTTGACAGTAGACATCTTTGTCCCCGGCAGCCCGAAAAAGATCCCCGACGCTCCTTATACCAATCCAATCACGTATATTGCGGAGCCAGGAGATTGGGCTCCAGCCAACACCTCTTAGGCCCTCTATTTTACCGTGGATGATCAAGTGCAGTAATTTGTACTTTACTCTTCTAAGTACATGACACAAATAGGACACATTTCGGATTTTTAATATTAGTCAGCAACTCTCTATCAACTTTGGCTCTTTGAAGAGCCCCTGTGTTGTTGACCATATTCGTCCAGGGTATTTTTCCACTCTCTCTATATCAGCACCGTTCAATGTAAGACATGCTCCTGCGTGATCCTGCCGGCCAAACACCATGAACTTAGTTTTACTCACGTTCATGTTCAGCTCCAGCCTCACACCGGCTTCGTTAATTTTATTATAAGCGTTTGAAGGTTGTCAATACTGTCTGAAGAAATAACATCAATGCTGTCTGAAGAAATAAATCTATAAGCGTTTGAAGGTCGTCAATACTGTCTGAAGAAATAACATATAAATAAGTCTTTATATATGTTGTTTATAGTTAAGGCATTAACGTAAGGCAAAAATGGAATACTTAGCAACAGTGGTGTGTATAAACTTTTATGTGCTGACTGTGATAATTTATATATAGGAAAGACAGGAAGATTCAAAAGGAAAATAAGAAAATATTTTGGTCAATGCGAGATGTAGTGCGGTAATAAGATGTATCTATTGGTTGAAAACCTTACGGAGTGGTCTTATTTAGTAATACACTTCAAAATGTGTGTCGAAAATTTATTTTCAACCTACGAAAGTACGATCATATAACTTCATATCAGAAGGCATTGAACTGGTTGAATGTAAGATTGAGACGCCAAATTAACATACAGTCTCTATTGTATAGTATTCTCAACTGTCCCGCCACTCCCTCTTATCTCGCCGAAAATTTTCAGCGTCTTTTCAATCATGGATTGGCGCTGCGCTAAAACAGAGATTGTTTATTTGCCTTTCCAGTTCAACGCTCCTCTTTTTTAACGTCGTCCTTTACTGTTTATGCAGTGAGACTCTGGAATCAGTTACAAACTAATATGAGACTCGCTCCGTCCTTGGCATGCTTTAAGAAGCGACTGAAAAAAACTCTTAATTTCTAGTTAGTACAAAAACGTGTTTCATTCCCGATTTTTCTTTTCCTTTTCTCTCCACCATCCATTCCTTTCCTTTTGATTGATGATATCTCACTTTATTTGAAAAATAATGTTCGGGCGATTGTCCGTCTTTGTGGGGTTCGTAGGTATATGCTCACGTATGTGTTTATGGATTACGTGGGGATGGATAGCCATTTGAATGATTTATGCGACCACGTAACTTGCTTCATTTACTTTTGTCTATTTGGTTGGAAGAGATTACCGCCTGGCAAAAAGCCCACCAGACTGTATTTGCAATAAAAGTGTTAAATAAAATAAATAAACAAAATAATATTTATCTGCCTCAATAGTTTAGATAACCATGATGATCTTCTACATCCAAAGAGGAGAGAAACATTTAAGAAATTTTAGAAGAAACTAAATCACAAAATACTGTTATACTATAGTATTATTTCGAGAATCACACTTCATGAACTAAAAAAGTATGCCATAGCTATAAAAAGAAGATAAATGTTTCAATTCTTTTTAGTGTTAAACATTAAAATAAAAGTTGCCAGTAAAACATTGAATACAATAAAACAGTGAATAACAGTTTGACAACCGTTTTAATTTATGTTTATTTTGTAGATGTTTTTCACATAAGTTTTA
The DNA here is from genome assembly GCA_949825065.1 of Odontocerum albicorne. Lineage (NCBI taxonomy): Eukaryota > Metazoa > Arthropoda > Insecta > Trichoptera > Odontoceridae > Odontocerum > Odontocerum albicorne. Next base: position 48,556,098 of record OX463844.1, on the reverse strand, counting down.
AATCAGTCTGAAAGTATGGTTGGATAAAATTAATGACATGGTTAGATCAAGTGATGAAAGAAGACAACTAAGAAAATTAAGGAAATTGTTGAAGTTGTATTAAAACGTTTTTGCATATATATTTAACAGATGAATGATGTGTTTCGAGATAGGAAAGTGTGACACTTTGTGTTTTCTGCTCATTCTTATACGTAGCTTTTTGTTTGGTACAATTCTATACAACACAACATTTGTTCCAGAATCTCTCTGTATGTTATGGACCAAAAATTATGATGTAAAAAATGAAGAGCGGTGAACTGGAAAAACGAATAAATAAACGATCTTTACTTGAGCGTAGCACTGGTCCGTAATCGGAAAGATATTGAAAACGCTTATCTTAAATTATTTTAGAGAGGATATTAAATATTCAATGAGAGGTAATTCGCCAAAGTGGCATGTTTTTTCGCTTTGTGAAAGCGTTATTAAAATGCTTTGAAAAACTAATTCTGGAAACCTAAAGGCGTTCTCAAATAGTAATTTTAAAGAATATTTTGAAATAAATAACTTTGTTATTCCAATTATTACATTAATCTTCGTTACACGTGTTTCTGTCACCAATCTAGAGGCTCTCTTAAGGATTCCAATTTATTATGAAAGCAGTACTTATAGCAGACTAATGTCATGTTACTCTGGAGTAACAACATCAAACGTGTTTGTGATCGCTTATTCTTAAAAATATCTGTAAATTTGATGGGGGTGGTACGTATCTACTTTTGATGTAGATGGTCCATGGAGTTATGACATTTATCTGATATAAGCAATACTTAGTGGATGTTAAATTTTAACTGAAATATCACCTACCAAATGTACTGGGCATGACCGGCGTGGTATCTGTCCATACATTTATCAAGCCTTTTTCTTTTCCCATATTTTTTAATTCGATTCGTTTGGTCGTGTCACGTTTTTTTAAACTTGTATTTGTATGATGCTTACATACAGTGCAAATGTGAATAAAAGGTGTGTTAGACAAAGAAAAAGGGCATTAAAGTTGAGTCAACTGAATTGTATTTGAAGGAGCGAAATGTATGATAAATAGTACGAGAATTTGTTGCAGCTGTTTAAATATTTGTGACTAGATAGGAACGTTTGGCACTTGTTCTCTCTGCCTACTCTAGCAGAGATACGGCTTGATGGTATGTACGTATTATGTTTTCGTTGAATACAGTACCATCTAGCAGGTTAATGGTTAATCTAATCCAAGTAACCAGAACGACGTTAAAGAGACTCAACATGAAAACCAGACTGGAATCTTTAATTTGAAAGTTTGGTCGAACCCCAACCCCCGGATTGGATAAAAGGTATCTTACCAACTATGTCACGAAGGTTACCATAGACAATAAAAACTTAAGGCTTTTTGTTTAATATTTTTACAGTGTCGGTCCTGATATAAGGAGGTGAGCATAGTGTAGCAGGAATGGGTGGCGCGAACTTTTTGTACGTTCACCGTTCCAAAGCAAGGTCGGGCCGGGCCGCCTAAATATTAATTTCTGACAGGTCCACGAGCCGCCACTGCCGTGTGCTGGTATATCTGGAGCATGACCCAAGTCCTGTAAAAATCAATGCAAATGGAAGAAAATCAAATCCTTATATTTCCAGTTTTTTCCTCGATGGAAAATAATTACGATGAACCAGTACACGTTGTATATTTTGTGACTGGATCTGAATTGGTAGGGAAGAATTGTAAATTGTAATGGCAGGGAAAAATTGTAAAGCTTTAGTTTGTCTTTTTTCTAACCCGTTTCTTTAAATTTAAATCAATTAATAAATAACTCATTAAAAGCGCAAATTCTTTTCCGCTGATTATTAAATTTATTGATTATGGTGACGGTCGTCTAATTGGTAAAATACCTGACTTCTAGCCCGGAGGTTGCGAGATAGATTTAAGATATTATCCGATTTTCCAAAATGAGGGTTTCAGTCTGGTGTGTACATAAGGTCTCTTTAAATCTTTCCGATTGGTTGAAAGAGGTTGCCGCGTGACAATAAACTTTCTAGGTTGTGCTAAACACAACAAAAACATAAACATGCATATTTCCCTGCGTGGGGTAGGCACATAAGAGAGAGCACCTGACTTTTCTATTTCGACACATGTTTTGTACCTCTTCAACATCCTCATACAATTCCTACGACTTTTCTGACTTGAAATTTCTTTGTTTCAAAATGTCGTACACTTGATCTATACTTTATTTAGCCTTTCTCTACCACGCTTTCCACTCACATTTTCACAGCATATTTGTTTTGTCAGTCTTTATTTGAGATAAGTTTATTTCAACATATCATTCACTTCATATAACCATACTTCCTTGGACTTCCTCTACCACGCTTTTCATTCACGTTTGAACTGTATATTTGTTTTGTTTTGACAGTATTTCCTTATTGATTGGTTCCATATGCCCAAACCAATTCATAGTGTTCAAACTATATCCTATTGAATACAAAAACCTTAAGTTCACAATAATTTTTAATCACTTTAATTATCTGTATAACAATGTCACTCCATGCATTTTTCTAAGTGCACGCATTTCAACAACATTTCTTTCGCACTTCTTTAGTATTTTTCCGTTGCCACGTTTCAATCGACAAATGAAAGGCAACAAACCCAAATCCATTGAAATTGTGTGTCCAAATTAAATTACCTGTCGTTTTTTCATGAAAGACGTATACCATATTTCTTGTCACGTGTAAAAAAAATATCTCGTATATTAAAGTTGGTAATAAAATATTGTTGTGGAATATCATATTAACAGATTTTGATATTGTCAGATATATAGTTTAGTACTCCATTGACTTTCTTCCCTATCGCTACATGCCGTTCGATATATCTCGTCACTCTTCCATCATATGAAAAAATGCTGCATTGATAGCGGAATTCTTCAGCTTGCTCTAATTTTCCATTACTGACCCATATATATCACATACTTTTTCCATTACTGACCCATATATCACATACTTTTTCCATTACTGACCCATATATCACGTAATTTTTCCATTACTGTCCCATATATCTTTCACACTTTTTTATCACCACAACTTTAGATTTCACATAATTAATTTAAACAAGTTTATCTTTACTTATTTTATATAATTTGCTTGTCAGACAAATAGGAAAATATTTTTAAATATATCATTTTTAGTTAAAGCAAAAACACTGTTCAGGTTAAAGGATATTTATCACCGCCTGAAAAAAGCCTCGGAATAGTAGGTAGAATCACGTGCAGCGGCGATTGATATTATCAGTAGAATAAAAGAGTAGTTTATTGTTAAATATTGGTATTGTGATGTGTTAGGTAGAACACTATTTTTTTCAAAAAATACAAAATGGAAAAGTTTTAAGTGGAAAATATCATAAGTGGAAAAAGAATTTGTTTATGACACAAATTACAAAGATATTTCTATCAAAAACGAAAAAAAATGTATTCTCATAAAATACATGAAAAACGTCCCCTTGGGTGACAAACCAATCAAGCTTATGATTTCACGTTTTATTGGTTTTAAAATTCAATATAAAGCATGAGTTAAAAAAAATATAATTCAAATAAAAACTTGATCGCAAAGATTTTTATGTTTCCCACATCAGATGATAGAGGCCTGGGGGAACGGAAAATGGATGTTTAGAGGAGAGATATTGGAAGATTCGTGATGGTGGGGAGATAGATTCGTGGTAGAAAAAAAAGTTGATTTCTGTTTCTGAAGTTAAATCAATTCGTATTTTATTGCCGTTCTGACTGGGCTTAATAGAGAAAGTAGGTTTCAATATTGGCCGGAAGGGACGCTAGCAATACGAGGCTAAAAACAGTTTTTATTTGCCGTTGTTAAAATAAACAGTTTTTTTTTCTTCTTAAACCGGTTTCGGATAATAATTTGGAGACATTATATCAAATTTTTTATTCATTATAAAATTAAATAGCCGAAACTTATTTTAAAAAGTAATTTAATATTTTTAATATTTATTTTTCTAATTAAGAGAAATTATATTGCTTTATATGCAAACAAAAATCAACATATAAACCATTATGTCACTTCCCTGTTGGTGTTGGGGTAGGCAGAAAGGATAGAGCGCTGCACTTACGTATTTCGACATACATATTACGCTTCTTCCACATTCATACGACTCTTACGATTTATTTTACTTACTTGTTCTTCTTTCTTTGAAAACATAATTCACTTGATTCAACTATACTTTCCTTGGTTTTCCTCTACCACTCTTCTACTTTCATTTGGATATTTGTTTTGCTAGTTTGTTTTCTTTTATTCATTTCACACGCGCAAACCATCTTACAGTGAGGAACCACCCTTCGTCATCGTACTAAACACATCAGCTTTAATAATAATGTTAATTACGTAAAATAAATAAATTGTACCAGATTTTTTATTAGGTTTCAAAGATTAATATATTAATGATAATACAAAACATGAATATAAAGTTGTAAGCATAAACCATGTATTTTACTCACATTTGTTTATAAGTTGTGATAGTCTTGTTATTTATTCATTCGTTGTAACATGCCCAAACTAGCTCAGAGTAATCTTCGTCATCTTCCCTTAATACATCAGGCTTAAGTTCACATTCCTTTCTAATCACTTCATTTCGTATTCTATCGTATATGGTCAATGTATGTATTCTCAGTGTAAGCATTTCTACACAATTTATTCGTTTCCTTTGTCTTTTTCCACGCTCAAATTTCACTCCCACCATCAAAGTTGACACTAAAATACGGTTGTGAATTATCACTTTAGCAGATTTTGATTCTTGATTTATTTGACGATTTATATAAATAAGGTTTGAATATATATTTTACAGTGTTCCATTAACTTGACTTGTGATAATTAGCTACTTTTTATTTTCTTGACTTGTTACGTAATTATCACTTATTCGACTTGTAAGTAAGCTCTACTACTACTACTACTACTTACGACTACTAGTTGTGAAATCTTACTTGATTTGTAAGTAAACTCTACTGTTTACAACTACTAATTGTGTAATTACTCACGTCAGTAAACTCAATTTATTATTTTTATGTAGAAAAGGAGAATAATAAACAGAATAAAAAAGGTCAAAGATAAAACACACGAAAATAAATGATACGTGCTGGATTCGAACTAGCGGCGTACTACTATCTAAATAGCCACTTTACCAACTAAGCTAACGTGTCTCCGCGTTACACCTTCCAATATTCTCAATTTGATTCCTTAGTTGCCCTTCACTTGCTGGTTCGAATCAGCATGTGTCAATTCTTTAAAATTATCTTCTTTCTCTTCTTTTAGCCCTGTTGGCCTGTTATGGTCCTGCATGACCATTTCCCTCTTGTGACGTCAACTGCCAGCTGTCTTTCCATCTTTTGGGAGGTCGTCCTGAAGGTCTGCTTGCTTGGGGAATACTGTCCCTGGCCATTGTTACGGCTCTTGGTTCCGCCATTCTGGATACATGTTCGTTCCAGAACCTTCTTCCCTGTCGTCCCCATCTGACAATATCTTCAACTTCGCACATCCTTCGGATTTCTGTGTTTCGTACTCTATCACGAAGTGTTTTGCCAGAGATACTCCTGCCAGCGATACTCCTGCCAGCGATACTCCTGCCATCGATACTCATTTCGCTGGTTCGAAGGAGATTTTTGGTTCTGACAGTGTCGGCTCTGGACTCTATGCTGTATGTCATTATGGGACGGACAGAGGTCTTGTATATCCTTACCTTGTTTCGGATGTTCATATACTTGTTTTTCCAGATAGGGTTCTTTAAACATCCGGAAATAACTGCGGCCTTTTGTGATTGTTCATTTTTAAACATCCGGAAATAGCTGAAGTATATTGTGATTGTTCATCTTTAAACATCCGGAAATAGCTGCGGCTTTTTGTGATTGTTCTTATAAAATTATCTATTCTGTTTATTATTCACATTTTATAAATAATATATATAAACCACGAGCATAGTTGTGTGCACAGTAATATTAAAAAAATAAATTAAAAAAGGAAGTATAGGTTATTTTTAAATAACAATTTATGTAAACCGTTAACCTATAGTTTTATTTTAAGTAAAATAAACTAACTCAGAACTCCTTATGAGAATAAATGAGGAAAAATACTGGATAATTTTACAAGAAGAAGACGCGAAACCGGTTAATGGCTTAAATATTTTCATATTAGATTTTCTGACTTTCTCCCTGGAATAAAGATGGTTTTTTATGCTGATCTGAAAAATAAGCACAATTTATCTCGTGGCTCGGAAGACTGGAAGATGAATTGTTTTGACAAGCGAAAAGATTTCTCCCTAATCTAGACACTTTGGAGCTGGAATTAATGTACATATTTTAACGCGTGAACCGGTGAAGAAAAATCTATAATGTATGAATATCTTCTGAAAAAATGTTTTCATAATATATACAGTTTATTTCATTTACGCGGGTAATTGGTTCCAAGAAAATAGTGATTAAATGAAAACAGAGTAAATGGATTGAATTCAATGTTATAATATAAACCTTATTTATATTTCAAGGTGTTCTACTTATTTCCTTTAATTATTTTTTAACCTTTCCTTCCCTGTGTTGGGTATCTTCTACACGTTGCTTCTAATAACCATCAATATGTCTATAAATATTATAAATACAAGGTTAAGATTTTAGGTATTCCTCCATAATATATTTACGCATTGATTTAAAAAATAATATTAATATTAATCAGAATTTATCGACTACATCGTGGGTATTTTGTGAAGATATCGGAAACAAATTCGCATTTAAACGCTGTGAGTGCCTCGACCTTGTGTCTTGTCGATAGGTGAATAGTATGCGGGAAGCGCGACACTATATTTGCATCTCACTCTTGCATACTCCACTGAATTGCGAGGAGCTGAATTGTCTCAACGTCGCAAGCATAAGCGTAAGCGCCGGGGTATGCGACTGACGTTCCGCGCCACTGTAGCTTCTAGACTTGCAAATAGGTTAGACGTACGCCCGTTCCGTGAGCGTTACCAGATGGTTTTTTAATGTTTTCAGCAAATAAATCTCAATTATTATAATTTTTAACTTCAATTATAATTAATTAAGGGGATTATCTATGACTGTTCTTATTTTTCCGATTTAAAATCGCTAATTTTTTATCGCGTACTCACTACCCAGCACCGGAGCACGCGTTTCAATTTTAACACCGTAAGGGAAGGGTTAATAAGTGGTAACGGATAATAAATAAAACGCATATTTTGGTGAGAAATGCACGATTTCTTAATACGCAGAAAACAAAATTTGTACTGTATTTAATACCGAACATACATTTTAGCACTTGTCTTACTGTGCTAAAAAAAACACTAGCCACTGTGCTGGACGCTAAACGTCCAGTTAAAAGTGTATGTTTTAAATTAAAATTATGCAAAATCTGCGAGGTAATTTTTTTTGATTAACTATAAAAATCGTTTTAAATGTATTAAAACGTGGAATAGTATAAAATAAGTGCAAGAAATTAAGAAGAAGTATATTTAGAGAAATATAATAAAATATAAGTCCTGGTCACTCGCTATCCATCACAGGGCGGCAAGTGTTGTAGGAAAGTTTGCACTAAAACACATGTACTCGAGACAAAAAGTATCAAAATTTGCTAAGATAATCCACAATAGTGTTTTAGTACCAAACTTTCATGAATGGGAATGAAAAGTAGACGTGGAAAAAGATTGAAATATACTCGTAAATGCGCGTACTGAAAAGAAAACATGGCAATGTACGAAATTATCTATAGTTCAAGTTGAAACCTTAAAAAAGTGGTTTATTATCTATGATTCAAATTGAAACCTTAAATGCGTCCACCTTATTATTTATTCAATTTAATATTTCTATGATTCAATTAAATCAAATAACTAAAAAAAAAGTATGAAAAAGTCTAAATATATTGTATTATAATTATAATAGGAACAATTATATTTACACTCCCCTATGAAGGGGCTCAGTTATGTGTGGAAAATTTATAAAGAAATTTTATAAATAATATCGGTATCAGAATAGTTACTAACCCTTCCTGTCCTGTGATGTGTAACTAGTACACATTGCTTCTACAAACTTTAATATCTCTATTAATATAATAAATACTAGGTTCAGATTTTAGGTATTCCTCCGAAATACACTTACGTATTGAATGAAAAATAATATTAATAATAATTAGCACTTATCGGTCACATCAGAGATATTTTGTGAAAATCGGGAATAAATTCACCAATACAATCAAACGTGTGCCAGTGTGTGACGTAGATATATTCATTCTAAAAAACCGCTTTGTGTGAGGAAGTGACGCTATTCACGTCTCACTCTACTTCGGTAAATGGAAACGCAAGAAATAGAATCTCAGTTCTCTTGCTTCAGTAGCTCGCGGGCTTTCGTTTAAGGTGGTCGCTTTGCCCGTTTTGTGAACGTCGGCCGATGTTTTTTTTTTTTTTTTCATATTTTCAGCAATTAAATTTCAATTATTATCACTTTTGACTTCAAATTTAATTAGTTTAAGCGATTGGCTATAAATATTCTTATTTTTCCGATTTAAAATCGCTCATTTTTTACATGTGTATTGATGCGCGTTGAATACACAGCACTGGAACGCGTGGATTTTTTAGCACAGGAAGGAAAAGGTTAAGAATGCTAACTCGAGAAACTAAGTACACGTATTGATGAAGGCGTAAGATAAATTCCTTATTTTAACGAACTGCGAAATGTAAACTCGGAAATGTTTGCTGGCATCAATTATTTGACTTGAATATTAACATACTTAGGCGCTGAATTTTCCTTTATGAAAGTCGGTCAAACTTTCGAAGCATGCAAAGCGTACGCAGTCCTGATATAATTGGAGCTTCGAGCTTATTATTATCAGGGCTGAAAGAAACATATTTAACTGAGAAAATAAGATATAAAATCAATGTGGTTTCTCATCAACACCTAATGTCTGAGAATGATAATCTTGATGGGACAATACTTTTGTTAATATTTAACTCCAAAGCCTTTTTTATAATACTTTAGGAACTGTGTTCCTTAAGGGAAAGATGCTGATGATGGTTTGTTGATAAATAAAACTTGTTTAGATCGCAATGCGGAAAGAGAAATTTAATTGATAGACGTAGGTATTTATACTATTCTTGAACGTGTACGGGATATACGATGCACGCACGATATACCACCGTCTCGTTTCAGTATCCACAATACGATTCTTGTCATATGAAGGTATCATTCTGTTTTGGGAACTGGCGCGACAGATGTGTTGCCTTCTCGCTCTAGCATGGAATGCGCTCCACGCCTGATAGTGAGTTGAATGACCGGCGTGTGGACCTTGCACTTGTTTGTTTCAAATTGTTAAGGTATGCAAAGGTCGTTTCACCGGTCATTGACCGCGCATACGAACGCCACAATACCATTAAAGTTATGATTTTCGGAGATTTTCAAGAATCATGGTTATCTTGACATTAAGTCTGCAGTGCAACTTCGTTTGCCCTATTTTTCTTGTAAAATGTTAGTTCATTGTAATGTATTTTATCAAATACTATTTACTCCACTTTTTTTGTAACGGTATAACCCTACCGGTTTCAAGGCTTTCGCCTTATCTTCAGGGGAGCACAAACAAGACTAAATTCTGTTCGAACTGGTACCGACATACTCGCTTCAACGGTTGGGGACTGAGGGCTGAGGGAGGCATGGGACGATTTCGGCCAGGAGCGGAGAGATTTTTGAGATATATGTGTTTACCAGATGTTCGGCTCGATGTACTGACTTAGAAATTTCTAGAGCCTCTTACCTGTCTAATTCGAATAGAATTAAGTCTTGTTTATTTTATTTTATTTATTCGTACATTCATTTTACTGACAATCATACGGGAAAAATATTCACATAATAAATCATTAAATATTATTATATTTGATGTAAAGGAAAGGCGATGTAGAGAAAGATCAAAGAAAACATGCTTGGATTAAGTGAATTATATTGTGAAATAAGAAAACGTCAAAAGTTAGAGATATCGTAGAAGCTGTATAAGAAGGTGTTTTGCTGTTGAAGAGGTGAAGGATGTGCGTAATAAAGCAAAGTTTGGCGCTATATTCTCTTTGCTTACATCGACAGAGAAATTACGTGATTATAGTATATATAAAATTATCACTAGTGGCATGTGTAATTATAATATAATGCAAATGATAAAAATAGACATCAATAACTGTGAATGCGTTACACCTAATAAGTGTGAGTTCGAATTTACAGTATTTTTCTTACCTGTTCTAACTTATTTATTAATTTGTATAATACTTAGAATTTGTAGTTCAGATATTTTGAATAGCGTGATCGGGTGACAATATTAAATTCTGCTATATTCCTTGGGCATTCGTGCATTGTACCAGTTAAGTAGCACTTAACTTTTGTTTCGTCTTCATACTTGTTGGCAATACAACCTTACACGTGAAAATATAACAAGTTTAGCCTTCAACCCTTTATTATTTATTTGTTTTGTTATTAGGGGTGATGTGTTGGGTAAGATAAAAAATAACACTAAGATGATTTGGGCATTTAACACAAATGATAAAGAAAGGTTTACAAAACAATTACCCAATGTTATTGTAAGTGGAAGGAGTGGTAGATGAAACCATGAAGAGTATGGTTGTGTCAAGTGGATGATAGTTTTGAAAGAAGGAAACGTACAAAGCCAAATTGTAGAAGTTGTATGAGAAGGTGTACGAATGTGTGTCACGATAGGGAAGTCTGACGCTCTTTACGCCCTTCCTATCTCTACAGAAGAGCGGCGTGATTGTATATATGTACTCGTATGTACGAGTATGTATGAACTCTTAAATAACACTAGGACAGTTTTTTGTGCACAATGAGGCATGGAACCCAAATTAAATATTTAAAATTATTTAAAAAAAATTAAGTATCTAAACTAAGGGAGTTTAAATAAAAAAACCTTAACTTCAGGAAACGAAGTCAATAGGGTAGGAAACTATATATTCTTGAACCGGGCAGTATCAAAATCTGCCAAGATAACAATATTTTAGATTCAATTTAGATGTATGGGAGTGAAATGTGGATGTTGAAAAACTCTTAAAAGAATAGATACGCACGTACTGAGAATAATACATGAGGTGACAATGTATGATTGTCGTTCGTTCGATCATTGCTGGGCCTCGTGGTCGAGGAGATTTCAGCGTCAATTCAGTAGGAAAGCCAAGCTGTGATGTAGAGTTTGTTATCTTTTCTTAAGTGAATAAGTCGATGTACACCAGTAAATTCACCTGCCACACCGCTGTACTGGATTCGATGGCACACTAAGACGATTGAAACACATCGGCATACTTTTGTTTTCTCTTTTTGAAATAATATATATATGACTTTAGTCATAAGTGTCATTTTAAACCGGAATACTGGGCGGAAAAAATGCATAACATATAGTATGTCATTAGTGGAGCGTAGAACAGCGGGATTCGAACCGAAGACCTTCCGCATATAAATCTAGTGCGTTACTGCGCGACCACGTATCTCAGCAACCTTAAATCAAGGTATACATATTCGGCCAAGCACCTCTCAATGTATGACATTATTTATTTATTTTCTCAAAACAGGCTTAGCCCAATTACTTCGAAAAATACAAGAAATGTTATCATTAAAAATAAAGAAAAATTATATAGAATGAAAAAAAAAAAAACTATATGCATGATATATACACACAAACATGGCGGCTCAGCAGGGTCCATATGTCTGTGGCATTTGCGGGAGGGAGTGCGCATCCAGGATCGGGCTGTTTTCTCACAGAAGATCACACGATCGACGTGGGAGAACGGTTCAGCACTGACGTTGGAGTGGCGAAGGGATCCTCGACTGTGAGGTCCGTCAATGATGATGACACACAAATATACACATATATTCAAAGTCACTTAAGTACGTTGATGAGTGCTTTCTAACGCGCTCAATCTTAGAAGAAAATATACTTTTGCTCTTGGTAATGTGATATGAAATATGTCAATATCCGATTATATAGAATTAAGTCATTAGGGATTAATATGAACTTAAGTCTGTTGTGTTGAATGAGACTAGTAGCTCTCTGAGTATACGAACGATACAAAGGTAATTTGCTTTCGTTAAAAAAATCTTTTAGACGACTCCTGTAAGCGGTAACTCAATTCAATTTCCGTTTATTTTTCAAGGATTTTATATGTCGTACGACAGAAAAATACCGAAAAATCTACAAAGTAATGTTTTATCCAGCATATTTAAAAGTTGTTAAAAAAAATCAAACACTGAAAAAGAAGAATTCTTTTGGAAAGAAATTGTAAAAAGTTAAATACAAAATTTTAATTTCCTGTATAATTTCTAGTTGAGAGTTTGTGAATATATACGAGTATATATAGTTTTTTTATATTTTTTTATTAAACATAAAACTTTTTTCTCGACTTTGATGATCAAAAGTTGAACTCAAAGTTATTTTATGAAATTTATATTAAGGAGAAAGTATCTAATTTGCAAACGGGTTAATTAAGAATGAGACCAGAAGAAAGTCCGGAATAATACCCGCACCGCCCTGACGAGGCCTAGCGAGAGATGTTAATCAGGCAAACTTTTATCAGTTGAATGTAAATCACTCGCAGACTGATTTATTTCTGTAGAATTCCAAAGAAAAATAACACGAGATGTCCGCTCATGATGGATCGGGAATTGACTCCCAATTAGAAAAAAACATTATGTTCTCTTATCGTTGTAGGATACCTACCTAAATAAATAAATAATTGTCAAAATAAATAAGTGAATTGTTAAACACAATTAAATTAAATTAATTATTGTTAAAATAGTACACATACAGGGTCAATGACCGATGAAGTATTCATGGATTGTCACACGCTATGAACAACAACAATGTTTACTATTTATAGTATCTGCGACTTGGCTAGCCATCTCCAAATACAAATAAATAATCTACCGCCAATTCATGCGCTAGAGCAAGGCAGAATATGTATCGCGAACTGGTTCACTCATTTGTATAAATTACCCGCACGCCGAGAAATAAACGTATTATTATTGTCATTCATTCAACTGTCAAGACTTGTTATTAATTTGCCCGCTGTCCACTTTCGCTTTTTATCCGCATTCCTGAGTCTATATTTATTTGAATACAAATCAAGATCATCACGACGTATAAAGATAAGCAATCCGCTATATTGATGATCCTGAACGAGAAGGAACGCAGAATCGACTGAAACGAACATGGCGATGTCGATATCAAGATCATCAGCACGTTCTAATAGGACACATGCTACATTGATAACGACCATCGCTATATCGTCATCATTTTACGTGTATATACATTCATACCATAACACCATGCTACTTTTGAGGTAGGTAAAAAAGACTGATCTCTACGTTTTTCTATCCATGCTCTCAGGTGCAGAATTTGGTATAACGTTCTTGTGGTTATTGATGTCTCCTTTGTCAATTTGTACTGAAATAACACTGTACACATATGATATGCGTAAAAATACATTTCTTTAAATGGAGAATAAAGATAAGGCTGTTTTTTATATTAATAACATATTTTTATTATTTAGATTAACACTTGCCACACCCTATGATGGATAGTGAGTGACCAGGACTTACATAATAAAATAATTTTATAGCTAATTACAAAAAATAGCCTAGCAGATTTTACATAATTTTAATTTAAAACATAAATTTTTCACTGGATGTTGAGCGTCCAGCACAGTGGCTGGCGGAATTGTTTAACACAGTAAGGCAAGTTTTAAAATATATCACAAAGTTACAAACATATGTACAAACCATCATGCCGAAGTAGGCTAAGAGGACAGAGAGCCACACTTTTCTACTACGACACACACATTCTTAGCCTCTTTTACACACACATACCTTCTCATATAAATATTTTTCTAACTTTCCTTTCTTTTTCAGAATTTCAAACACTTGATCCAATCACTCCTTGGTTTTCTTTTCACACGCTTTTCTCTGACATTTACTCTATATAACCGTGTTGTAAGTCTTTTTGAATTCATTCATTCCACATGCCCTAACCATCTCAACGTACTCTTCTTCACCTTGATTAACACATCAGCCTTCAGTTCACATTTAATCCTTATCCATTCATTCCGTATTTTGTCCTACATTGTCACTCCATATATTCTTCTCAATGGACGCATTTCTACAGCAGTTATTCGGTTCCTCTCAATCTTTTTCCATGTCCACGTTTCATTCCCATACATCAAAATGTGCACCAAAATATTTATTTATTTATTTATTTTACACATAAAATATGGTATACATCTTTCATAAAAAAACGACAGGTTATTTAATTTGGACACACAATTTTAATGAATCTGGGTTTGTTGCCTTTCATTTGTCGTGTCCCCAGTAAACTAGGCTTTTGCCTGTATCTCACTGAGGACATATATCATGAAAAAATAAATCGATATATCTTTTCGATTTTGGATTATGTCAAACTCTGTTGCACATTCTCATCAACATGACAAAAAGTGACACTCAATTACATATGTATACATCACGCGAAATCAAACTCCTCACACTTCATCACTCTAGACAGACCAAAACATTCATCTCACAATATACCGCACACAAACATAAAAAACACAATTTATATAAAAATATAAAACAACAAATTGTAATTAATTTTTATCAAACACTATTTATTCCACTTTTTTATGACGGTATAACCCTACCGGTTTCAAGGCTTTCACCTCATCTTCAGGGGAGCGCAAACAAGACTAGTCGAATAGTCGATGTCCGACTCATATTCGAACGCAAGGTGGAGAAGTGATGCACGTGTCAATGCGCGATGTACTTGCAGGCGCTGTCGTTCATGTGCTCTGTGTGCGTCGGTGGCTCGTTGACGCGCCTGTCTTTGTCTCTGCATTTGCTCGAAGGCGAAGGCGTTCATTGCCTTTCTCTTGACTTTCATTTGCACGTGTGTTTGCAGCCTGGTCTCTTAAATTTGCATTGTCCATCAATCGATCTTCTACCGTTCTATTTAACCGACGGGTGTGGACTATTTGTGAATTCTGTGTACGTCAACCAATACTTCCTCCTCGTCCACGAAGACGTGGCATTGTTCTTTAATATTCGACTAGTCTTGTTTGCGCTCCCCTGAAGATGAGGTTAAAGCCTTGAAACCGGTAGGGTTATACCGTCATAAAAAAGTGGAATAAACAGTGTTTGATAAAAATAAATTATAATGTCTTTAAACCTCCACAATGTTAATGCCTTAACTATAAACAACAAAATACAATTGTGAACTTTCCGGATCGAGTATATCTGTTTTAGTGTCCCATTGACTTTGTTTTCTATCGCTAGACGCTGTTATCCCTCATAATATATTCCATAACTCTTTCATCAAAAGATAATACTATAGTGCATTATTATCTTGGGACAAAGTTAATTCTTCAAAATGCAGGTTTTCCTCAGAAACAAGGATTACATTCTCGACAGTGATATTGAATCAGTGACTTGGGTTGATAGAACCCATAATTGTGTCATCTTGAAATGGATGACAGACATTTCCTTCTTTCAAAATATCAGCCACTTGATCCAACTACGCTCCCCTTGGTCTTCCTCTACAACACTCTCCACGCACATATAACATTTTAAAACCAGATATTCCACGATTTTCCATCACATACGATTTTCTGTCACATTTATGTTGCTTTTATCACTTCCTTTTGATTTTCACGCTTTGTTATAGTACGCACTTAGTTGGCGAAAAGTTGGTGGGCAGAGAAAGCGCTATAAAGACAGTCTGCGAGAGTCGCTTTGTGCGGAGCGCCTGAGGACTGGGAGCGGGTGGCTCGGGACCGTGAGGGGTGGAGAGCCGCATGTTCTCGGGCTGATGGCGTCTCAGCGGCCAGGCGTGTGAGAAACAGTCTGCGTGCTGCGAACATGGTCAACATGGCCAGGCGGCTCAGCAGGGTCCATATGTCTGTGGTATTTGCGGGAGGGAGTGCGCATCTAGGATATAACTGTTTTCTTACAGATCATATGATCGACGTAGAAGAACGGTTCAAAATTGCTGTTGGAGTGGCGAGGAGATCCTCGACTACGAGGTCCGGCAACGACGACGACTTACTTGGCACTAGCACATTACTGTGTGCAATAGTTTTGTAAGATCTTGTGATTTATTTATTGGCATAAACAGTATTGAGTGTGCCATTGAATCATCTTGAAGTTAAAAAAATGATTTACCTCTTATTAATAATGGTTGGTTGATAAAACAAAATATATGTTAAACCGCTTTGCTGATGCCACAACTATCCAGGTGGACGGTACACAGCTAGAACAAGTCCAACAATATATCAACTTAGGACAAAGTATTACATTTGAAAACTGTACTTTAAATGAAATAAATAGAAGATCAAAACTAGCTTGGAGTTCCTTTGGACGACTAAACTACATCTTCAAGAGCAATCTCCCAATCTGCCTCAAACGGAAGGTATTTAACTTACCAGTACTAACATATGGATGCGAGACTTGGACTTTATCGGTGCGAATGTTACAAAAGCTCCAAACAACACAACGCAGCATGGAGAGGTGCATGCTAGGTTATACTAGAAGAGACCGAAAACGTAATGAGTAGATACGAGCCCAAACAAAGGTTGAAGATGTTATAGAGGTTGCAAAAAGACTCAAGTGGAAGTGGGCTGGACATATCGCCCGAGCAACAGACCATCGTTGGACGTATGAAGTAATCCAGTGGCACCAAATAGGTATAAAAAGGCCTGTAAGAAGACCTAAGGCGCGCTGGGTGGACGAAATACGTAAGCATGCAGGTATTATGTGGCAGCAATGTGCAAAGGACAGGATTTTGTGGAGACAACTTGGAGAGGCCTACATCCTGCAGTGGATAGATACAGGCTGATGGTGATGATGATGAATAATGGTTGGACTAGAGGCTTGAGGAAACGAATTTGTTCATGGATAAGGAAGGAAAATTAGGATGGAAGGATATATTGAGTAATGCGTTATATTTTGCAATTCTCTCCTAAACTTTATACAAAATGGTTTTAGATAACTCTTATAAGTTCATTCCTCAGTTGATTAGAGTGGATAGGAATTGAAGTGTTCTTTTTTGTTGTACCGTCTTCACACATCGTTTATAAATTTTGACCTTACTGTGACGTTTATAAATTTTGAACTTTCATGGATTTGTTCTGATTACAGACCATATATATTAGGCATCTGGAGCGAGCGAGATCAGGGAATTAATTTTATTTGCCTATCATTTCTGCGTCGAGATCATTGAAACCGAATAAATTGATTTTTGAATAAAGCGTTCCATTCTAGTTTTCACCTAAGGCTTGTTAAACACCTTTATGGTAGGCTAGAAAGAATTTGCACATCAATAAATATAAACCTGCTAGTTTGTACTGTATACAACAAAAGTGTTCTCCATTACTGTACAACATTATTTCTGACTATCTGAACAGATTTTATTTTATCAGTGTATTATTTACATTATAAACGAGTACAAACGTTAATTAAAATTATATTTTAATTCTAGTTAATATTTTTTCGTGGTTTTATTAATTAACCATCTGGTAAGCTTATTACCATGTAACAGTAACTTATTACCATGTCACTGGTAAGCTTATTACCATGTCACAATTTCGATGTAATATTGTATAATATTACATATCCGTTGTATACAATACAACTTAGTGGGCTTATTGACATGGGGTTTTAGCGTGTGTCCTAGTAGGACGTGCTGATGATGATGTTGTTGACATCTCTGTATTCGCTTTAGTCGAATTCTGTGTTCCTTTTCGTTCGGGGTCATCAATTTAGCGGGATGCTTAATTTGATACGTCGTGATGATTTTGATTTGTTTTGTATTTAAAATAAAATACGTCGATTCAGGAATGCGAAAAAGGGAGAGTGAATAATCGATAAATAATAAACAGCGATGAATGATCAAGTGAATAATAACAAGTGCCCTTTATTCATCGATAAGTAGGTATATATAGAATTTCAGAACGGGGCGCGTGAATGCGTCCGCGGTATATCTTGATCTCACTCCTGCGCGTACCGAGGTGGTCGCAGACGTTGCCAATGATATAGTGGGTAGAGTATTTATTGCCGAAACGGTGAGACACGCGATGCGTTCTCTTTCTACCGTGGAATGCGATGTAAATATTATTTACGTGTAAACAGTATTGAAGTTCTGAAATGTGATCTTTGTACATATTCAAATGTTGATTCATCGGTCGTTGACCCTGCATGTTGACAATATTTAGGGAGGTCGGTATTCCCTACAGGGTGATCTCTTCCAACCGATCACAAATAAGTTTAAGAGGCATATAATGAAAACCTGTCACAAACCCATTAAAAAAATGGTACCATTGGGAATCACACCTGCAACATCTGGGACGGAAGACAGATATGTTAACAACTAGGTCACAAATCATTCGATGTTTATATACAATACGAAAAGTTGTATATAAGCTACGAAAGATTTTGACAAAAATTGAAAAAAAAAAATCAAAAGGGAATTTTTGTATTTGAATATATCCATCAGTCATCCATTTATTTGATCTTTGCATCTTTTATTTGAGCGAATTTCGTTTTACTAATGTCAGTTTCAAACGATTTTTCAAAATGTTTTTGTTAAAACAAACGCTGATTAATTGTTTTAGGGTAAAATTTTATTTTACTGCTTTCATTATAATAAGGCTTTTGTTTTGAATACATCCTTAGTGTATACGTTATTCAATGAGTCCTTGTACATCTTCGCAATGCCCGGATCCTTAAATCTTGAACCATTGTCTTACGTTACAAATAGACTCATTAAATTATTCAAATTCATGATGCTAGATTGAGATAGCAAATTATGTAGCCTTATTTGGTATAAAGATAACTGAGCATACGTATAATAATTATTATTATTAAGAATTGATTTGGTATTTATATTGAAGAACTTCATTTTAAACAAAGTGATTTAATATTGGGTATTAACATAAGTTGTGTCCGTTTTTTTTCAAATTTAAAAATGAGCACCAAAAGTAAAACAAAATGGTAAATGTTATACGTCATTCGAAAGAAAATTTTCTGTTGTATAAGATATTGTGTTTGCTTTTACGTTACATATATTATTTTATTTGATTATAAGCCTTCAAAATGGAATGTCAAGTAGAAAAAAGTGAGCATTTTCGACACCTCCTTCTGTTCGCGTTCATTCGAGGGAATAAAGCTGATCGCGATGTTTGCGAATTATACGGTGAAGATGCTATGAATGAAAATACAGATGGTAGATAGTGGTATACTTAAGATAGTGGTAATCTTTAACACATCCTTAACCCTTAAAGTCCGGCTGGCTACATATGAAGTCGAATAAAATCGGGCTCAAACGCCGGCTGGCTACATCCGCAGCTCGCACATATTCTCTGTATAAAACGTTTATTATTATGTAAATTTACTACTACAGATCAAAAGTAAAAAAGTGTAGCGTATACATTCATATATTTTCTGTGATTTGGAATTAAAGTTTCACCCTTCTTATATGAATGTTTAATATTATTTTATTTTATTGTAAGATGTGTCCCATGAAAACTTCGCGCATAGCGGCCATCGGTTACTCATACAGTCATATAACCGCCGAGTCGCGAAGTGGTAGTGTTTTATCTGTGTCGGTACACGTACTTGATCTCGAGTGTATGTTTATTTAGGGTGACTGTTATATTGTTATTTATTAGACATTACGTTCCGAGTTCGTTGTAATTTGTTTTTTTTTATAAACAATTTGTTTTGTGTGAGGGAACTCATTTAATTTTATTATTTGTGTAGATTTTTATTCATAATAATGCTGGTTTGTGAACATTGATGTTTTGTTTGAGTGTATAACTATTTTTCTGTTTATTGAACCATTTCATAATTTAAAAGATGGATGACGATGCAATAGAACAGTATATTCTAGACATTGATTCTGATTTTTCTATGAGTGACGACGAAGATTATATACCGGATAATATTGAGGACGTCGATGATCCTTCAGAAATTAGTGATAGTGAAATTGACAATTCTAATGTTTTAGATAATACAGAGCCCACATCAACCGTAAATGTAGACAATATTTCATCTGAGTGGCAAAATGGCATTAACTTTCGTCCAGTATTGCATGACTTCAACCAACAATCTGGATTGAGAAATTGCGATCTCAATGAAGAAAGTCGGGAAATAGATTATTTTGAACTATTTTTGAGTAGTGACATAGTGAGAAAAGTTTCTGAAGAAACGAATAGATATTATGATCAACTAAAGATAAAAAAAACATTTTCCCAGCATTCACAAATGAATGAATGGAAGTCCGTGAATGCTGATGAAATATATCTATTTTTCGCTTTATCAATGCTTATGGTTCGGAGCAAAAAAAGCAGGATCAGGCAATATTGGACAAAGGACAAATTAATATCGTCACCAATTTTTGGCGAGACAATGTCACGAGATAGATATTTGTCTATTCTAAGTATGCTACATTTTTCCGATAGTTGCAAACAGCCAAAAGACGATATTCTATATAAAATAAGAGACTTTGTCGATTCGGTGTGTGAAAATTTTAAGATTTTTTTTTATCCTTTTAAAAATTTGTGTATCGATGAGTCACTAGTATTATTCAAAGGTAGGTTACGAATAAAACAGTATTTGCCGGCAAAAAGGCACAAATTTGGAATCAAACTCTTTGTTCTGTGCGATTGTGAAACCGGTTTAGTTTTAAAATTAATTATTTATTGTGGAGCAAAAACCGAAATACCCGTAAGTAATATAGACGAACAATTATCCAAGGATATGGGGGTTTCGGGAAAAGTGGTTGTGTCCCTACTATCGGAATATTTGTGTAAAGGGCATACTGTTTATACGGATAACTGGTACTCAAGTCCAGCTTTATTTAAGTATTTGCACGATCAAAAAACCAACGCCTGTGGAACAGTAAAAAAAACTAGGAAGTACCTGCCAAAATTTGGAATCGTGCAGAAAGGTGAAACATCATCAATGACTTCTGGATGTCTACTTGCTGTAAAATGGCACGACAAGAGAGATGTGCACATGTTGACAACTGCAGAAGATGCGTCACCAATAGAAACCGGCAAAGTAGATTACAAAACAAAAGCCGCTATTGTGAAACCATCGTGTGTAGTTAGTTACAACAAACACATGGGCTCCGTAGACAGGTCAGATATGATGATCACGTTTGTAGAGTGCGTCCGTAAAACCAATAAGTGGTACAAAAAGATCGCGTTTCGTACAATTGACGTGGTATTAATAAATGCTCACGCGATGTTTAAGTTTAAGACAAAAAAAGACGTGAGCCTAACAGACTTCCAATTAGAAGTTGTTCGACAACTTCTACAAAAATATCATCATCCGGAGTCAACACCTAAATCCAAACAAAGTGGTGACCATCCTCTTAGACTAAGTGCACGACATTTTTTATCAGACATTCCACAAACTATCAATTCCAAGAGACAATCGGTTTATCGGCGGTGTTTTGTATGTAAAAATACTACGCGGCAGCCTCAGAAACGTGTTCAAACTCGTTATTGGTGTAGTGACTGCGAAGTTGCCTTATGTCCAACTAATTGTTTTAAGGCATATCACACAATTCAAAAGTTTTGAGTTTTAAAAGTGACATATGCAATACTAATTCATGGACACCCTATCCATATGCCGACGAACAGTTGCGCGAGTGTGTGTGTTTGTGCCGAGATATTTTTTTAGACCTTCCATTAAATTTAATTATTACTATGATTCTTTCGGATAACGATAATTTTTGTATATGGAGATCATGTTCAAAAGTACATTCTCGATGTGGATGACTAAATGTTTACGATAGACCTTATAATAAAAAATCCCACAAGTGATTTACTTAAGTGGCAGCTCCATTCTCACGGTAATATATTTTTATTTATTATTTTAAAGTCAATATGAAACAAAAAACTCTGATTTTTTTTTTACTAACACAAAGGTACACTATTTGACTATAATATGCTGTTTATTTGGTTTATTTATTCATTTTGTGTGAAGAGTAATTAAATTGTTTATAAGTGCGTTCCAATGTTTAAAATTCTCGCCGGTCTGAGGGAGTACTTCGCGTAAATCTTAGCCGATCTCTAAGGGTTAAAATACACCATCTTTAACACATCTTAAAAACACACAATCTTTAAGGCATCCTTAAAATACACCATCTTTAAAACGTCTTTAAAACACACCATATTTAACACATCTTTAAAACCAACCATCTTTAACACTTGCCACCCTGTGATGGATAGCGAGTGACCAGGAGTTATATTTTATTTGATTATTCGACGTTTTAATACATAATAAAATTATTTTTACAGCTAATTACAAAAAATAACGGCAGATTTTGCATTATTTTAATTTAAAACATACATTTTTCACTGGACGCTTAGCTTTCAGCACCGTGACTGGCGGATTTTTTTAGCACAGTAAGGCAAGTGTTAACACTTCTTTAAAACATACCCCCTTTAACACACCTTTAAAACACAATATCTTTAACACATCCTTAAAATACACCATCTTAAAACACACCATCTCTAACGCGTCTTTAAAATACACCATATTTAACACACCTTTAAAACACACCATCTTTAACACGTCTTCAAAACACACCATCTTTAAAACTCAACATCATCAACTAAGTAATTTGACTAACCTATTTTTACTTATTATCGTATCCGAGAAACCGATTAACCACTTTTAACCGGTTATGCAAAAACTGTAATTTCTCTTTTTAAATTACAACTCGTATTTCCGTGGTTTATTCGGCTCCACTTTAGAACTATCTGGCGCACGTGACGTGTTTCTTTTATCGATATTTAAGAATAAACAAAAGTAACATTATTTATTTCAAAATATTCCTCGTCCTTAAATACCACCCTAATATATATTATCCTTGAGATTTGCCTTTGATTTTTATTACTTTTTTTTCTTCCTAAGTATTGTTTTTATGCTGTGTTAAAGACACGGTTATATTTTTATGCTGTGTTAAAGACACGGTTATGTATACCAATAATAATCATGAAACAAATCTTATTGGCTAGAATGAATTGTTTTAAAGTAATAAATCTGCAAGATATATTTGCATTAAAGTTTTTAATAAAATAATTAACAAATAAATATAATTTAACAGTATAACAGCATTCCTTCAAGACACTTCGTATTTACCAATTAATTGTAACTGACAAATTATCTTTTGTGTTTTTTCGTTGAGTTAATCTGGGGTTGTATTTGTGAGTTTTACTGTTTTATTTTTTCTACCATTTAACATTTTTTCTGTTTCTTTTTTCTTAATCTATTTGTACATGGGTGTGGGCTGAAAAACATGTGATATCCTCACTGCCGGGTTTGTCCCATATTGGTGGGGTGTATCTTATGGGGGATGTTATGGGAAAAGCTACCTTTTGATAGCTTCTCTCTTAAATGTATTTCTGTTATTTATCTTGATATATATGTACGATTTCGGAATTTATTTATATATCTTATGTATACACTATATTGTTATTAATAAACCTACATTTATTTTTAATTTATTTATTTAAATAATGATAAAAATAAGGCTGAAAATAGACGGCAGAAATTCATTTCGTGGTGATACACTATACGTTTATTGTGTGATATTAATATTTGATAGTTATATTTTGTTAACAAATTCATTTGAAAAGTTATTGAATTATTACGTACGTGTAGCTTTAAAGCTCTATTTGGTTTTCTAGAATTGTGGAGAGATCATGCATTATAGAATCATATAAGGCACTTAAAAAACTAAAGGTACTTTCGATTAAATAAATTTTGACTTAAAATGTGTGTTGGTTTAAATTTGATATCAAATAAATATTAAATAAGTCGTTTAAATGCATTTATACCAGTATATAGGTAATTTGTCATGATCGGCTGTGATAATCAGCCATTCTGCGGATGAACGTTGCCAGTGCGTATATTGGTTAATTGTGTGCAAGCTGTTGCAAACACACAGTTTTGATATATCTAACCCTACGTTCCGATGCCAAGCGAACAATAGCTCCAAGACGATTAATAGGTTTAACTTGCTGCAGTATTTTATGTAGGATTTTTATTATCACTATTTTTAAATTGCTTAGTAGCGCTATAAGAATTTTAGATGAATCGTAAATAAACAATGGAGGATGCGGGGTAGAAATGATTAGAAAAATTACCGACAAATTGTCGACAATATACCTTCAACGAGATTCTTTGGACACATTATTTGTGATCAAGGAGACAGTTTGGAGAGGTTTGTGGTTGTAATTTCCCGATTAAAATACCGTATTAAACACAACAATACTATTCCGATACATCAACTGATAGCTGAATTTAAAACTATACAATTTTCAAGGGCAACTATTATTAATTCCCAACTACATCAGGACATAAATAAAAAAATAGTGATGTTGAAATGGACAGCACGCGCCATATTTTATATACAAGTATAATACAAAAGTGAATAAAAATAGGGCGACATCTGTTAGTACAAATCAGAAATATCTTAATTATTTTCAACAACAATGTGATATTTGGGTGACATCTGTTTTTTTATTTTACTTTTTTTTTAATTCATTTGACAATTGGGAGCGGTTGAGTCAACACACGATGCCCCTCTCAGAACTAACCAATTTCATTACAACTTACCATCTTTATTTACTTCCTGTGCAACTTCATTCCAGAGTGATTTTATTACAGGTGCATTTTTGTATAGTTTGCTCGATGTGTTCCACAACGGCTCCCTTTTATACACAGCTGTTATTAAAACTTCCGCCATCTTGTAAAATCACTTGGTGGCACAATAAAATTAACCAACACGTCTGTTCATTAGGAGATTCAGTCGGTGACTAATCGTCATGTAGCGTGGCGCAAAGCGTGCAGTGTGGCCATTGCGATTGCTAGGATATGTCGCCTAGCTCGCAGCGTAGCTCTAAGCATCAAGCGAGGCTCCTACCTGTGTGGCCGGAACTTAGACTACGGTCACCGTCATTAAATACAATAAACCTATATACACTGTAGAATTAGTTTGTTCCATGCTTTATACCCATCCACTTCGAAAGACTGATCGATATAACTTAGTCAATTAGCATATCCTATTTGTACGTCTTATCAATGGTCTAAACTCTAAAACATCTAAATAACTATAACTCATATGAAATAAGGTCTGAAAGTGAAGAAAACATATAATGTAATTATTGGTAGCTTAATCATAAATTTCATTATTAAATGCATCGATATTGTTTCCTTTACAAATTTCATAGTGGATTAACGTTACAAAATATTTTAAGCTTACAAAGGAACATAAAATGAAGAACGAGTTTACGCAATCTGATATACTCGTAAAAGAACTGGAATTTTTTTCTTTGTTTCTAGCTAATTCATTGATTCTTAGAACTGTTGAAAAATGGGCATCATTTGTCGGAAATAATAACGCTGCGTGACTCGTGGTTCAATTCGCTCGCCCCAGTTCCTGAGGAAATGAGTGATTAACGCCTTGGATCCTTGTCCTAACGAAGCTCTACACCAGGGGTGGGCGAACTTTTAAATTGCGCTGAAAAAATACGATTATGAAAACGACTGTCTTAACTTTTAATGAACAAAAATTTTGTTATTAAAGATTTCAGCTTTGAATACTGTATCTTCATATTAAAATATTTAAGGATAAATTACTTGGATATTCCACTAAGTTCATTCATCCATGCTTTAAAGGCTCTATAGACAGCCTCGAGAAAGGATATAGAAACACGTGCAGCTGAGATTAATGTTATTAGTGTCAAGACAAAGGAATTTATAGTTATATATTGTATATTTTTTAGCTAACACGTTATAGTATGACAATCTGGCGGACATCGAAGTCAGTCCAAGCATCTTAAAAAATATCAAAATCTCTCAAAATCTGCTCAGATGTAGTTTACAACAATATTTAACCTTTCCTTCCTGTGTTGGGTATCTTCTACACGTTGCTTCTAATAACCATCAATATTTCTATAAATATAATAAATACAAGGTTAAGATTTTAGGTATTCCTCCATAATATACTTACACATTGATTTAGAAAATAATATTAATAATAATAAGAATTTATCGACTACATCGTAAGTATTTTCTGAATATCGGAAACAAATTCGCATTTAAACGCTGTGAGTGCCTCAATCTAGGGTCTTGACGATAGGTGAAGAGTATGCGGGAAGCGCGACACTATATTTGCATCTCACTTTTGCATACTTCACTGAATAGCGAGGAGCTCAATTGTTTCAACCTCGCAAGTGTAAGCCACGCCCGGGTTAGCCACCAACCCTGCCGCGTCGCAGTAGCTGTTGGACTGGTAACGAAACTAGATCTACGCCCGTTCCGTGAGCGTTGCCAGATGGTTTTTTAATGTTTTCAGCAAATAAATCTCAATTATTATAATTTATAACTTCAATTAAAATTAATTAAGGGGATTATCTATGAATGTTCTTATTTTTCCGATTTAAAATCGCAAATTTTTTATCGCGTACTCTCTACCCAACACCGGAGCGCGCGTTTCAATTTTATCACCGTAAGGGAAGGGTTGAGTACAATCTTTGATGTATGGGAGTGAAACGTGGACGAGGAAAAACCAACTAAAGTCGAATAAATGTTGTAGTAATATATGCACTAAGGAGTATGACAGAATATTTAATAAAGTGATGAATTTGAAGCTCAAGCTAATATTTTGAGTAAGATCAAGAAGAAGACTTTAAAATGGTTTGGGTAAGTGGAACGAATTAATGAAGAGATACTAAGAACACAAATATACAGTGTAAATGTGAGTAGAAGACGTAGTAGAGAAAGACACGGGAAAGCGTGAAATAATAAACTGAATGATATTTTGAAAGTAGAAAATGTGGAAAGTTAGACAAATCGTTGGAGTTGTATAAGAAGGTGCCCCGCGTGTCCCGCCGCCCCCTCTTATCTCGCCGAGAATTTGATATCTAACAATTAGTTGCTATGTAATATGATATGTAACAATAAGTTGCTATGTAGTATGATATCTAACAATTAGTTGCTATGTAGTATGATATCTAACAATTAGTTGCTATGTACTCGTAGTATGATATCTAACAATTAGTTGCTATGTAGTATGATATCTAACAATTAGTTGCTATGTAGTATGATATCTAACAATTAGTTGCTATGTAGTATGATATCTAACAATAAGTTGCTATGTACTCGTAGTATGATATCTAACAATTAGTTGCTATGTAGTATGATATCTAACAAAGTAGTTTTAAGTGTATTGAATGAATGCCTACTACTCGTGACAAGTATAATAAAAGGAATGTTAGAAATAGACGCCAAATTCATATACTATATCTATGGTATAATATCCTTAACTGTCCCGCCGCCCCCTCTTATCTCGTCGAAAATTTTCAGCGTCTTTCCAATCATGGATTAGCGCTACGCTCAAACAGAGATTGTTTATTGGCCTTTCCAGTTCACCGCTCCTCTTTCTTTACGTCGTCCTTTACTGTCCATGCAGTGATACTCTGGAATCAGTTACAAACCAATATAAGACTTGCTCCGTCTTTAGCATGCTTTAAGAAGCGACTGAAAAACCTCTTAATTTCTAGTCAGTAAAATAACGTGTTTCATTCCTGATTTTTCTTTTCCTTTTCTCTCCATCATCCCTTCCTTTCCTTCTGATTGGTGATATCTCACTTTATATGAAAAATAATGTTCGAGTGATTGTCCGTATTTGTGGGGTTCGTGGGCATGTGCTCACCTATATGTTTATGGATTTCATGGGGATGGATAGTCATTTGAATGATTTATGCGACCACGTAACTTGCTTTATTTAATTTTGTCTGGTTGGTTGGAAGAGATTGCCACCTGGCAATAAACTCGCCAGATTGTATTTGTAATAAAATTGTTAAATAAATAAATAAGATGTATGGCTGGCTATAGAAGAGGTCAAGATTGAAAAGTCCGTCTTTTCTGATAGAGAAACCGTATGATGATAAATATATATGTATGTAAACGTTTTAAGCTTAAGTCAGTCTTAAATTAAAATAAATTATTGATAAATATGTACAAAATATTAGCATCCCTAAAATGAAAATGTTTTTTTTTTTTATTTTAAGATAACATGTAAACAACACGTCTCGAAAATGCAGGTTTTCGTCCCCTGCTCAACACGCTCTAGATAGCTTACCTGCAATACTCGACCAACCTGTTTCCGGAGGAATTACACTCATTCCGTGTCTTTATTTTCTTTCAAATAATTTTATAACAAACATTTCCAGGCGAATAATTCTGGAAAATATTTAAATATCGGATTTTGTAACTTGATAAATTGTTCATTTCTGTTTGAATAGTTTGGCTAAAATATTGAGTTTCTACATTGCTAAGTTTGTCGATAAATTATTTGGATTATTTTATAATAATCATGGATTTGTAGGGAATACCCACGTCCCTAAATATTGTCAACATGCAGGGTCAACGAGACCGATGAATCAACCTCTGGATAGGTACAAATGTCACATACCAGAACGTCAATGTTGTTTACACGCAAATAATATTTACGCTGCATTCCACGGTAGAAAGAGAACATATCACGCCGTCTCGCCGTTTCGACAATAAATATTCTACCCACTGTATTATCCGCAGCGTCTGCGACCACCTCAGCACGCGCAGGAGTGAGATCGAGATATACCGCGGACGCATTCACGCGCCCCGTTCTGAAATTCTATATATACCTACTTATCGATGAATAAAGGGCACTTGTTATTATTCACTTGACCATTCATCGCTGTTTACTATTTATTGATTATTCACTCTCACTTTTTCGCATTCCTGAATCGACGTTTTTTATTTTAAATACAAAACAAATCAAAATCATCACGACGTATCAAATTAAGCATCCCGCTAAAGATTTATTAACATATTGTTGTTTTTTTAAATTACTTGCGATTTTTTTTCATATTAACTTGGAAAGTTGTGAGTCTCAATAATGAATCCGTACAGTGTGAGTCAAAGCTTATAAAATAATAATAGAAAAAGGATAATTTTTAAAGTGCCATTTAGAGAGCTAACTCTCCTCAATGGTGCTCTAACACGATACTCAAACCCCTCGACATAGAAAGATAAATATATATATAT